>APFE030192778.1:0-13906 GCA_000404065.3 Pinus taeda
TTCAAGAACTAAAATTACACAGAATTAAAATATTAATCTACAAATAAATAGAAATACAAATGATCTAATTAGATAATCTAACTAAGAAATAAATGAATTCACAACGCAAAAGTAGGGAGCCTTACCTATTGACTTGCGCTACAAAAGAAAACTATAGTTGAACTGAAATTGCGGACTTATATCACTACCAGGAACTTGGCATGTTTTAAATGGGCCTTTCAAAACAATAATTTAATACAACTGAACAAGTTATCCAAAAAGGACATGACACACATAAGCATGCAATGTCAAATAGAAAGACACTTAGATTGTTGACGGAGTTCACCCTTCCTGGGCTACGTCTCCAGGCCCTACTCTAAAAGGCTAGGACACTCATATTTTGATGAATAAGAAGAGGTACATCAAAATTATTGATACAATTGCGACTACTTCCCCAGTATGGAAATGTTCTCCTTAATAGAACTCTTGCAATTTCACTTGACATTCTACAAATGACTTGTCATTTACAATAAAATTATAGAGTCTCTAACAATGACTTTGACGTCTACTGAAATTGAGAATTCGAGTTTCATCAATACATTGATTATTTACCTCGTCTCCCCTTGTCTAAGTGAGGCACAATTCAGGTACAGACTTTTGCGGACTTCACTACTGCTGCTGGCGAACAAGTACTACCGTTGAATCTGGTATGTGTCAAAACCCCCCTGTCAGCTCTTCAAGTTTCCAAATCAGCTTTCAGATGCTTCTGGAAAGCCAAAAACTAACTTGAGAACTGCTTGCCTCTGAAATGACTTCAAATTTATTCTTTACATAGAATTTCACCTAGATGAACTGTGCACACTTGTAGCTTTGGTGACTGTCAGAAAGGAGGCCTCTGTCTAAGATTTCCAATGCCTATCTCCATTCGCAAAAAGGCCCAAGGATGACCAAGATATGCTCAAATGAACATTACTAGCACCAGTATGGCTTTGTTATGGAGCTCATTGTTCAACTCCCCCTCTGCAGTGGTGCAATGGTAATCCTTTAATAATGCCCCGGCCAAGTTCCAGGTTCGAACCTACCGGGATATACATGGCAATTTGTTTTAATTAGGTGGAAAAACATATACTCAATGCAATAAAAAAATTACAATTAGCACTATAGTTATAACAACTATTAATTTTGGCGCACTTCGTTTTGGTATGGTCTAACCATATAATGCGTATGCTTTACAAAGGTTGGATCGATTACAATATCCTCCACATGTTTGTGTAATGTCTTATCCTAAGGTTTATTCATGGTAGATATAGATTGGATCGGTGGCTTTTGTTACAATGATAATCCAAAGTTTTATCATATAACTCGGTGAAATACCATATCATAACTCAGCTCCCATCAGTGTGGCGGTCAAGTGTTATGGAAACCCATGACCATGTGAACTACTTCAGGTGATATTCCCATGCCACATAGTCATACAATGTTTTCCATGTGAACTGGACCTACTCCTTACTAGTTCCCAATGATTCGATGGTATATCTCGTGGCAATTCGATGGTATATCATTCTTAAGTTTAATCTCTTTGTACCTATCAAAAACAATCGTCTCCTTCTCTCCTTAGAAATTTTGTGAATCTAGCTCTGTTTCCTTTTGACCTTGTGATTCTGAAGTTCCAATAGTAGATGTAACAAATTTTCTTCTTGTAGATGGTGAATATATAATTATAATGGCAGCATGATCTTCTTTCTCCTTTTCAACATCTATCCTAAGAGTCACTTTTTCCCTTTTTCTATAACTGATCTTGAACTCTTTGGCCTCACTACCTATTATTGATGATGATCCATCCTCTCTTTGTCTTCTACTCATTTTCTCTTGAGGAGTGGGAGTCTGTAAACTTGAAGTAGAAAACAATTCTTCTTCAGCTTCCTACAAAGTATTCTCTACCTATTCCAACTGATTTGTATACTTTTCTATCTCAGGCATTGAGGTATGGATGTGGGGAGTAGTTTTGTTTTCTACTCTTAGCTTGGAAATGATACCCCAAGGGTCATAAGACCATGTAAAAATCAGGCTAAATTTCATCTCTTTAAGAAGTTTGTCTGCTTCTTCTCCTATTGTCCTTGTATTGCATATGAATGGGCCCACCTGTGTCTTTGTGCGAAACTGTGACTTCTTATTTGCCACCACAAAATGAATGTCATCAGAATTTAACATTTGTCTGATGTATTCCTGGGAAAAATACTTATGGGGAGGTATTTAGGGAATCTGTACGGTGCTAATTCGCATCCATAAACTTTGATTTCTGTGTAGTTTTGGTATAAATACCAATCTCCACCCTTTGCCTGATCTATTAGATGTAAAATTATTTTGATATATTCACTGATTCTGGGCTGTATTGAGTTGTTTAGGATTTTCATTGTTGGGTGAACAAACTCTTCAATAAATTATTTGTATGAGGATTCTTGTTGCTCCTTCTGACCAATGCAGTCCAAAAAATCACAGGTTGCCAGTTTCCTTCATCATCTAACGTCTACATAGAAAAACTAAACCTGTCTACTTGATAATAAAGGAATGTGTAGATTAAAATGTAAGTGTAATTAAACACCTTCTCCGTTGGAAATTTTAGAAACTGTTCATGAATGCTATCAACCAATAATTGACTGAAATTGAATAAAATGGATGGTCTACTATCTGTGGAAAATATGGAAAGGAAACCTAGAATGGACTCATCTATCCACTGATCAGAATAATAACCCAAAATTTATGAAATTATGGATATGTTTTGTTTAGCTAATTAGGGAAGATAGAGGAAGGGTATGGAGGGTTCATCTTGGGTAATTGGGCATTTTTAGGCAAGAAGATATCAAACATTTTGGATCTTGTAGCAAAATCAATCTTCTGATAAAGTTGAGTGAAGGATTCTAAGGAGAAAGGGGCACTATTTTCCACAGGGGGAGACATCATCATCTGGTTTATGGATTGGCCAGTAATTGTAAACATCATGTCACCAGATGGGGCCATAATAACTCTTTAGTTAGGGACATAACAGGCTTGACATTTTGTGGTGAATTTAGGGGCTTGGAAGGTCATATGGAAGATATAATGAGGAAGATTGGACTCTCAGAGTCCAATTTCATCAGTTTTGTCTGCATGCTTGTCCTCCAGCCAATAGTATAGCTCTAAAAACTCACAGCCACATTGGGTTTCACTAATCCGATAATCCCTGTCAGTGAAAGTAATATGATTTAAAATATGGAGGGAGGGATCAATGAATTGACATGTTTATCTTGGGTTTTTCTCTTTGGAGGTGTGATTAGATCAGGTAAAAGTAATAGTAAGTAACATGATAGCTTACCAGGAAAAGTTTGAAGAAATGAGTTGTTAGGGAAGGAAATAGAGGGTTGTCAATTCTGATCTAATCTCGTTGGAACACTGTTGAAAATGATTTCTTATCAAAACTGTGAATTGTAGAGAATGAGCAGTGAAAGAGAGAAAGGCGATGGTTCGAAAGATTTTAAACAACGCTGGGAAGTTCTGTTGGAGGTGGCGTGGGACCGTTAAGTTTGAACAGTTACCAGGAAGGCAAATTGAATGTCAAACGATTACTTTTTCCAGGAGAGCAATTAATTGGGCAACAACGAGGCGACGTGGTGGGAGATGAGTGGGGGAGGTGATGAAGTAGGTACATGGTAAGAGAATGAGAGGAAGGCGAGTTTGGAGGGAGTATAGGGTGGTAAGGAGTATTGGCTAAGGCAGGTGTGAAATGATGAGAAGGTGACACGTTAGGATGGGCCCAGCGGAGGAAACTGCCTTTTCATACCCGCCCTCTCGCCCCGACGATAAAGGTAGAATGGAGAGCGGGGAAAAAAGAAAATGAGGGTCATGGATCGTGAGGGGAAGATGATCTTGATGCTTTGAAAACAGCATCCATTAAATTTATACGGAAAAATAACTTTGTCCATATGCACCTTTATTTCTTTCTTTTGGAGTTAGGATAAAGGTTAGAAATAAAAAAACATGGAAAAATACTTTATCCCATTGCGCCCTTTTTACAATGTTACTAAACTTAGGATAAAAGGAACACATGCATATATTTATAAAACTAAATTATTTCTACCTACCCTTTGACTAAACTAACATTTTGATTCTTCTAAGGGGATGCACTTAGACTAGGAAACCTGCATTATTTTATTTTATGAAAAAGGAAAAACTATATAAATCTTATCACTTATTTATCCTATTGATTTAGATTAAACAATTGAATCAATGTCATTTTCTACCTAACTACAGATTTACCAAGATTAAACTGTTTGGAAAATATTTATTCTCTAGTCTAATTTACAGAATTTTAAACATGTTTAACCATGATTATACTGCATGATTAAACAAATAACTAGTCATTGTGGCATTTTAAACAAGCTACACACAACCTTTATTTATCAATGATGAAGAAATTTATCTATCAATAGTGGCATTTAGAATTGCAACACTTTCACTATTATTTCTTTTTGTTTTTCTTTTGATGGGGTTCTATCTTTTATTATTTTTCAATATTTTTGTTTTTCCTCTTTTCCTTTTTTATTTATACCCTCTTTTCATTTTTATTCTAATTTTCTTTTATTTGGAAATCATTCACAGATTGAAAATTATTTACAATATAAGATTCTTGAGATGAAATACTCAATCAGCTTGTGATCCTATAAATTAGAGGACCCTAACAGTGGCTTCAACTGGGGATGGCACTCTCCCTGTGAGGTGCTAAGAACATTTGATCAGTAGCCTTCAGTGTTCCATTTCAGCAATATCCACCCCTGATTTCTTTTGTTGTAGAATTAACTATGGAAACATATCAATGGAAACTTAGGGTCCTCTCTGCAGGCTTCAACTTCTATCAATAGGTCACCTAATCAAAATAATAAATACAACTATATTTACAATGATTTGATGCTTGAAAAATTGTATTGCTAAGAGAAATATTGTTTTAGCATTCTGCCATTCACAGGTGGACTAGGCATTTCTGTTCCATCTATATGCATGAGAAAAAAATGCATTGTGTCCTCTTAAAGCATCAATGATATAAGTTCCTGTCCATAGATTGTCAAATTTTCCATGCTTTCCATTGTCCTCTCTTCTGGAATCCCACTTTTAAACTCTATCACCCAAAGTGAAATCATCTACTTTATTTCTTCTATCAATTTTTTTTTTGATATTCTCTTGGATGACTAGAGATTTATTATAGACTTCTTCCCTGGATTGCTGCAATTGAATAGTTTGGTCAATCCTCCTTTGGATGTCATTATGATCAACCTGCAATTCTTGAATTATCTACATAACTGGAATTCCCAACGAGGATGGAAAAAAACATCCATCCCATAAACCAGTTGGTATGGTGACATGCCAATTTATTTCTTTGTTGTGAGCATATCATCCCAAAGTGCATTTATCAATTTGTTGTGCCATGACTTTTTATTCTATTCTAACATATTTTTAATAATGTTTACCAGAATCTTATTTGAATATTCATCCAACCCATTACCCTGTGGGTAATAAGCAGATGAATGTCCCAAAGTAATATGATACTTATTGTAGAAGTCTATCATTTTCTTAGATTTAAAAGTTGTAGCATTATCTATAATGAGCTTTTTGGGACATCCAAATCTAGACAGGATATTGGTTTTTAGAAATTTAATAATAACAAAATCAGTAATCAGTCTGGAAGGTGTGGCCTCATTCCATTTGGTGAAGTAGTCAATAGATTTGAGGATCCATTTATGTTGGGCGGAGGATGGTGGATGGATTTCTCCAATGAAATCCAATCCCCATTGTTGGAAAGGACTTTCAACAGATATGGGTTTTAGAGGGAGAGGAAATAGTTTTCTTTTTTCCCTCAAGTATTTGGCATTTGTGGCAAGAGGTTACCTTCTTATGAAAATCAGGGAAAATGGTAAGCGAGTAGAAACCAACTATAAGGATCTTATTAACAATGTTTTTCCAGTATATATGTCCACCGCAATCATCTTCATGGAATTCCTGCATTTTTCTTTTTGCATCATATTTCAATAGACATTTTAGTAAAACACCACCAGCATATTTCCAATATAAAATATTATCTATGATGCAAAATTTCAATACTTTTATCTTTAGAAATCTAACCTTTGTCTTAGTTAAACCAAGAGGAGCATTTAAATTGAATAAAACAAAAATGAGGTTTGCATACCCGGGTGAGGTCATAAAAGCCTCATCTAATTGTGGCGTCGCCTTCTCCTCTTTATCATCTAATGAAACTACAAAGTTGGTATCCAATGCATTAAAGTTAGATTCATCCATAAATTTGGCTAACCCTTGTCCTTTTATAAGCTTGGTGGGCTTTATTTCCATGTCATACTCAAGAATAATTGCAATCCATTTGCCTCTTTTACCATCTGGTCCATTTTGGGTTAAAATATCTTTAACCACAACATTTGGTACATAAGAAATTATGTGAGAATGGAGGATATAGACCCTGAAATCTTTGATTTCTTTTATTAATGCAAAGACTTGTTTTTCCATTATATTATATTTGAGTGCAACATCCCTTAAATCTTTCCTGAAGAAAGCAATGGTCTGTTCAAATCCATCATTGTTTTTCTATAAAAGGACAACTACAAAATGTGTTTAGAAGAAAATGAAAAGATTATAAAATCCTTAGTGAAATATGGACTAATTAGGACTAGTGCTTTTGTACATGCTTGTTTAACTTGATCAAATGATTTCCTAGCCTCAATGTTCCATCTGATTCCTGATTTTTTCAGCATATTTGTCATGTTTCTGAGAAGTTCTGCAAGGTTACGAATGAATATTCTTAGGAAGTTTATTCTGCCAATAAATTATTGAAGTTCCTTAATGTTTCTAGGATGGTTGATTTTCAGAATGGCCTCAATCCTTTTGGGATCAATTTTGATACCTTCCTTAGAGATGATATGACCAAGATGTTTTCCCTCTTCAAAGCCAAACAATGTTTCTTTAGCATTTAGTGAAATCCCAAACCTTTTGTATTTCTCAAATACTCTTCTCAGATGTAACGAATGTTCTTCATCAATTTTGGAATAAATAGTAATGTCATCTAGATAAATCACAATAAACCTGTCAATTTCATCAGCAACAACAATATCCATTGCTCTTTGAAATTTGGCTCCAACATTCATTAACCCAAAAGGCATCTTCACATACATGAAGGTACCCCATTGAGTAGTAAAGGTTGTTTTATCTTGATCATAATGGTGAACTAAAACTTGATTATAACCTGAGAAGCCATCTAATAAAGAAATCCTAGAAGATCCAAGTACCTTCTGTAGAATATGATCCATCTTTGGTAATGGGTAGTTGTCTTTTAAGGAAAATTTATTAAGGTTTCTAAAACCTATGGATAATATAATTTCACTAGTTTTATTCCTTGTCGGCACTATGTTGGAAACCCATTTAGAGTACCTAAGAGGGACTATGATTTTAGATTCATACTTTCTTTTAATTTCTTTCTCAATCAAAGGCATCAACACTAGATTTATTCTTTGAAGTTTTTGTTTAAATGGTGTCTGACCCTCTTTAATTGGAATTTTATGTTGTATAATCTCTGTATCATAAGTTTTTATATCTTCATAGCTCCACGTAAAAACATCATTGAATTCCTTGAATAAAGCAATGTATTTTTGTTTTTTGGCAGTTGGGAGTGATTTGGACAGTTTTATGATTTTAGGATATTTTTCACTGCATATGTTGCAATATTCTACTGTTGATCCTATAGGATCGATCTTAGGATTCTTAGCCACATTATTGAAATCAAATCATTCTTCCAGTGGAACTAGCCCTCTAGGTAAAATGTTATCCTTTAACTGAAGTGTTTCAAACTCTTCTTTTTCTGGATCTATCTCAAGAAATTCTAATTTATTTACAACTTTATTTATGTGTATATTTACATTTTATTTTTATAACTTCCTTTTAGATTAGAATGTACAACTATTTGATTTTCTAATTCAGATACCAAGTCTATACTATTATCTTCAAATTCATACTTAGATTGCAGAAATTTTTCAAATTGTTTATCATTGCCAAACACTTGCCAATCCTTCATGTTATCTAGTATAGTTGGCTAATGTTTTACTTCCAATGTATACTGTCGATTGGGGTAAGGCACTTTACTGGAGATGGCTAAAAAATCCAGACTATTTGCAATTTTCTAGGAATTGCAGAAAGGTCATGTTCAACAAAACTCTCTAGAAAATCGAGCACATCATTTCTCTATGCTCTCATCCTAAGGTTTTTTGTTGAATACTCCTTTAATTTTTTTTATAATTAACTCAGCATCCCCTTGAATGGAGATTCTCTTGCCACCCAATTTTTTTAACAATTACAATCGTAATATAAGGGCTTCATACTCGGCTATGGTATTGGTACATTGAAAATTGAGCTTGTTTGAATGACCTTCATCATGGTTGTTTCATGTGTTTGCCACCCACACTCCTGCTCCAGAACCATATTTTCTATAAGAGCCATCAAATCTCGTGCTCCAAAGAGATTCAAGAAGAGTGTTTGGTTCTATTATTTTTGTATGGTTTGGATCTCTTTTAGAAATATTAGTTTCTGCTTTGATCACCTAAGTGTTGATGTCTCCATCATTATAAAGAATGAAAGAGTCTAAATCTGAGTGGACAAAGTAAAGAGGATAGTTGTGAGGCTTATCTTAACTACTCACCATGAATTTCATCAAAGTTTCCCTATATAATCTTCTTTACTTACCAAAAACTCGTATGGTGGAAAAGATCATAACCATCTGTAGGGTACGTTGTAATTTCACTCCTCATGAGCGTGACAACAACATGCCATACTTAGGGGGAATATCTGCAACCACTATGTCCATTACTAGACTTTTCGCTGGGATTTGAGCCAAAGTAACACACATTTCTTTGATGACACCTAGACCTCTTACTTTGATGGAATCAAAGGAATATAATTATTTAAAGGTATGGTAATGTCAAGTCCTAGCTTCTCCATTACAACTTTAGGCATTAAATTGTGGGAAGCACCTGAATCTAACATATCATTATGGAGAATCTTATCATGAATATTTAGGCTAACATAGAATAATGGAAATCCTATTTCATGTGGTTTTCCCTCAACTTGCAGCCCAAATAAGAGTTCAGGATGGTCATCATTCAGATTTACAGAGTTTTTGTTTTCCCCTATGTTTAGATCTTTCATTACTTGAGGTCTATACATATTGTTGTTCATTAAATCTATTAGTGGAATAGGAATTTTCAAGTTTTCTAATTATTCTCAATGTTGAATGATGTTTGAATCTTAATCAGGTTAGGAAGATCAGATTGATCTGTAATTTGTTTTGATAGAGTCTCTTGTCACTGACTTGTGGTTGGAATATCAGTTTGAGTAGTTTTAGAAACACTTTCAACGATCTTTTTGACAGGAGTTTCTACTATCTTTTCGCCATAATTATCAACAGTCTTCGTAGGAAAACTATCTGTGGTTTTCCTAGGATCTGTTTCAGAGGATTTTTTAGTAGGATTCTTAGAGTTTTTGATGTTGAGAGTGTCTACATTATTGTTTCTCCTAAGGTTATACTTCCTATGGACTTCCATGATGGAATTTTCAAAACCTTGTTAATATTCATCTGATTCCTTAGAGTCAAGGTATGTTTGAGTTAGGAGGAAAATTTCTTGCTCCTCTTTAGTGACAAAAACAATTTCATCATCATTTATTTCCATCATATTTATTTGAATGTCATCTAAATCTTTAATAATATTACCCTCATCATCAATATAGTTTTCCTGAAAAGGAGGCCGAACCTACTGGTCTGGCCCCTTTTGTTCTCATTGTTTGATTTGGGTAACATTCCTTCTGAAGTTTTGTTTCTATTTTGAGGAGCATTTTGGTTTTCTCTCATTTGAGCTTGATCATTTACGTTTACTTTTTGCATAATATTTTCCACTACCCTCACTAGGTTATCAATTTTATGATCAGAGGCAGAAGTGGAAGACTCTTCTTCAATGGTAACCTTGTGTTCATATTTTAGTTTGGCCTTCTTGGCTAAGATGTTAGATTCAACTTTTATAGCATTGGTTTGCATTTCTTCCAAAGTTGCTAGGTCCCTCTCTCTAAGTTGATATTCTATGTCTACATCAAAACCATCAGGAAAATCATTTAAGGCTAGGCCAGGGGAGGGCATGATGTCCATTGGAATTACATTGTAAACATTATTAAACCATTCATAGTATTCCTCCATAGTTTCATTTGTCTTTATTTTCAGCCTTTTGTATTCATTCAAGAGTTGAAGTGGATTTTTCTTGATTTCCCATCTAGCTAAGAAAGTGTGATGGAATGCATCAAGGTTGGCTATACTTCCTGTAGGTAAACTCCTAAACCATTTTTTGACATCACCTCCTAAACTTTGAGCAAACAATCTCATTTTTACATCAGCCTCATCTACTTCCTGAAGCTCAAATACATCATTCATTCTATCCACATGTTGATGAGAAGTATGAGAACCAAAGTTATCAAAGGTCGAAATTTCAGATTGATAATCTCCAGGCATAGCATTCAGCTGGCTTGGTAACACCAAAGGTGCATACCAACCTACCATAGCTGGTATGAGAGATTGACTGGAAGATGGACCTGTGGTAGGTGTAGTTGTGATAAATACATGGATAGTAGGAATAAGAGTTTGAGATATTACAGGTGAAAAGGTAGATACTATAGAATGAGTAGGACTAGGGGGTTGTAGATTAACAAAGTGGGAAGATTGGGTGGAAAAAGAAGCTACTGCAAATGTTAAAGCTGAAAATTCAACCAATTGTTGAATATAAGCTTCTTCAATGGCTTGGTCCAAAACTGAGACTAGACCCTGAAATTTATCGAATTGTTGTAGGTATTCTAGATCAGGATATAATTCGGGATGTTAAGCTTGGGGTATATATGGTTTTAGTAAAGCTTGATCAATGACAGTCTGATTTACAAAGCTTTCAGGCTTTATCCTAAAAAAACTATGCTGGAAAGACAAATTAAACTTTATGCCTTGAATAGTTTCAAACTTCTCAAGAAGAAAATTAGACCTAGACAAAGGATTGTTCTGAGGAAGAGAATTAAACCTAGACAAAGGACTATTACTACCCTCACTTTTTGTAAGAATTTTCTTTCTCACAAATTTCTTTGGATTATCTATATATTCAACAGGGTTAGGATTAGGGTGAGCTCTAGTGAAAATTCTTTTAGGAGCCAGATCTATTAAAATTCATCACACATGCAATAAAATTAAAATAAAAAATACACTCATTATATACAAGATTTCAACCTCAAATCAAGTATTACATGGTGATATAACTATTCTTTTTTATTGCAATATTGATTAACTACCGGGGAATAATTATTTTCAATATAAAAAGTATTCGTCCTTGTTAGGACATTCTGACACATAGGAAATAGTTAAGTATAACTTGGTCTAGTGTAGAGTTAGGTAGAGTGTGTTTCTTTACTATGTACTTTTGTAACTTCAATCCGACGGTCATGATATGTTCTAAACATGAAGTGATCTGATGATTCATTCTCTCATCAGTATTACCGACACTTGATTCGTGGCTTAACAGTCGATTGGTCCATGATCTCTATTTAAAGAGCATGGAGAGTCATTTGTAGGGTAACCATTGATGAGAGAAGCTTATGTAAATTTTCATTCTTTTATTAATAAATTGCCTGAAGTGGCTGTGTGGGCTCAGGTTGTGGACTGTTTCCTTCTTTGAGGGTTTTAACCACGTCAAGAATACTAGTGTATTGATTTGTGATCTATTTGTGAGTGGTGTCCTTTGCTGTTATATCTGAGGAAATTACCCCGTAAATTCCTACATGGTATTAGAGCTATTTGAGGGCTGCATCCAACTGTCGTTTCCTAGATCTACTATTTCTGAGTGCTTTTGGGCTGAGAGGATTGCTCTATTGTGTAAGGAGCATCTGTTCCAATGAGGAACCCCTTTCGTTTCACGCGAAAAGGTTTCCGGTAGCCCTAGATACGTAGGTATACAATCTTTATTTGCAGTTCTAGCTATTCATCTATCTGTTTATTTCAGTTTATTTAGCTCTCTATTTTTTTATTACCAGATCTATATCTTTCATTTCTGTGTATGCTCTTTGCCTCGCGACTCTGTGCAATCTAGGAAATTCAGAAACAGAAAGGAAGGATTTTTCTCATGTGCATGCTCTTTTACGCCATGCCTTAGTGTGATCTCGGAAAATCAGAAACATTGAGGAAAATATTTAGTTTCCAGCTAAAGCTAACTTCAAGTTGTAAGGTTTGTTTTTTTTTGCATGTTCATATTGGGTTTTGTGGTTTTTTTTTTGTAGGAAAAAAAGAGCTTTTTCAAGTAAGCACACACCCCAAAGCTTCAGTGACTAAAAAAATAAACAATAAAAAAAAATCCCCTTCCTATTTTCCAAAAATTACTAACCTTTTAAACTAGCTCACTTCGTCCAAAGTTACTTTATGAGAATAGAGGTCTTGAGCTCAAGTCTTCATTTTTGTTGAGTTACTTTTTCAAAAAGCACACATAGCTTATGTTTTAAAGTCACTTTATGTAAAAATGTTCTCACCGATTATGAAAAGTGAGTAACTTATAATTCACTTATCTTTTATTTAAGTTACAATTTAGTGGGTAGCTCATAAAGTACCATTGTAAAAGTGACTTTCACTCATTTATAAAAGTGAGTCACATAATTTTTTATTTTTTTTAAGTGAGCTAATTAAATTAAGTTTGGAAGCGGGGGGCGAGATTTTTTTTTAAATATAGCATTATCATTCATTTTTGCACATTCACACACTTCGTTGGCATCTTCAACAACTTTTCTTCAAAAATCCATAACTTCTTCATCCGGAAGCCATTTTTAGTGCCGTTTTTTTTAATCAACCTAATTTTTAGAGATCTTTCCATTAGAACATTTAGTTTCAACATCTACAACTTTAGTTTCTGTTAAAATGAAAAGTCAATGCCAAGTTATTCTTGACAACACCAACTACTTCCAATGGTGGTCCTACATTGTGGATTTACTTAGAAGTAAAGGTCTTTACAGAATAGCCTCAGGCCAAGAAACCAAACCGAAAGATGAAGATAAGGCAGCCAAATGGGAAAATAGACAAGATCAATCACGTGGGTTGATAGGGATGTCTATCTCTCCAAACCTTAGATTCCATATTACAAAACTTGATACTCCTAATGAAGCAACGAAACAAATCACTAAAGTTTTTGGAATTAAAAAAGAAATTACAGCCCATAAAATTGAAAATGAGTTGCTTACATTGGACCCCAATAATTTTTCTTCCATTGAAGATTTTTTTTGTCCAAGTTCAAAACCCTTAGACTTCTCTTGGAAGGTGTTAAGGTTAAGAAAGGAGATGGTAGCCTTATCTATTCCATTCTTACTAAGTTCAAACCAGCCTACTCTATGTTTGTTTCCACATTCCATTCTACTAGAGAAGCCTTTATTTCTCAAGGACGAGACTACAAGTCCCCCTCTTTTGATGCCTTTTATGATTCTTTGATAATAGAATAAGAAAATCTCTTATATCTTAGTCTTTTTAATCTTGGAAACTCTTCTAAGAAATCCTTAGCTACCCAACAACAACCAAATTCAAAGAATCCTAAGAAGTAGTATCCTAAAAAGAATGGTCCTAAACCAAACAAGGGTCCTAAGCAATTTCAGCCTCAAAATGAAAAATCATTTCAACAAAATGATAAGGCAAATAAAAACAAGGGAAGAAGACTGATAGACATCGCCACTTTTGTAATTGAGATGGCCACTTAGAATCCAAATGCTTTAAGAAGATGGAAGCCTTGGAAGCAGCAATGAAGAAGCATAACATCCATTTGGAGCACTCTTCAACTTCAACTTCATCTTC
>APFE030192779.1:0-19360 GCA_000404065.3 Pinus taeda
ATTTAAATAGACATATTACATTTAAATTTAATTTTAATTAATTTACAAAATAATTTCTTTTATTATTTATTATTTTATTTATTCTTGAATAATATGTTTATTTAAATGTATTTTAATTCTTTTAATTTTTCTCCCCACAAGGTTTATTTATTATTATTTTTATTTTATTCTTTATTCTTTTTTAAGAATTATAACTAAACAAATTACATTTAACCAAGATAATTTTTTTAATTAATATACTTTATATTTTTAATATTATTTTAAATTCCCCCTTCACTTAAATTATTGCTTTTATTTGATTATTAGTTTTAGAGTTTATCTTGACTTATTATTTTTAATATTTTGGGGTCATGATAGTTTATTTTTTTAATTATATATATATATATTAATATATATATTTTTTGATTTTATTAAATTTATTAATTAATAACAAAATAAAATAATTTTCCCCTTTTCCTATCTAGTCAAAACTAGCCGTTTTTTAGCCATTATTCCCCATAACTGTTAGAAGGTCCTCGCTCCCTATTTTACTTGCCGCTATGATATGATTTTCATCTTGTCTTGAAGATGAACCACAATGGTTGGTTTGAAACGCATCACCAAATTATACCAATGTGATTTCTTCTGAAAATGTTTTCAAATACACATAGTTAATCGCAATAGCTGGATGAGCAGTAGTGTGAGTCAGTGTAGTTGAGGTGGGGGTAGCAATAATGGAGAACTAGCCATTTTTCCCACTCAATTGCTTGATTGCGATCTCAGTGGTAGCAACGACGAGACCGGTGAAATGAGGACAAGGTTGCATAACAACTTTCTTAATGTCTTCTGAAGGGTGTTGATGTATGAAATCATGAGACCTGACTCAAACCATGCAAAAATATGCTTTTCAAATTGATTTCGATGAGGAAGTGATTCTACAAGGAGAGAGAACTAAACTTCGTTTCCAAAACAAACACAAACTTCATAGCATAAGAACAGCATCAATCAAAACCATAAAGCCTGAGTTAACTCACTTTGACACTCTTGTTCACTTAAGGAAACTCTCATATGGTGGAATGTGATCACTTTATCCTCATATAGAAATTTTTCCTAAACAAACATAGCATACAAAAGAGGGAAAGAGCCATAAAGCATATTGAAGTTTTTTCATAAACAAATAAAGTTGATAAAAGCATTAAAGCATGAGGAAAGACCATTCACTCCAAATATTTTTCCCAAATTGAACTAAGGAAAAATTAGGTAATCTTCATAGCCTCCACTTACCTATATATTGGAGGCTTGGCCATTGAGAAAGGGATCAAAGTTCATTGTATCGTTATGCTATCAAGATCTTCCTTTTGAAAGATTTTTTTTAGAGCTAGGAGCTGGAGGAGGTGCTATTGCAACTTTTATTGGTTGTAATCTTCTTCCCATTCCTTAATATAGATTGATTGTCCTTTCTTCCAAACTATTTCTCATGATCTTTGTTATTATATCTAGCTAATTATTGTTTGGAAGCTTGACTTAATTGTTGGAAGAATTCATGTATTGTTACACTGTCGAGATCTTGCTTGAGAGAGAGAGAGAGTTTGAAGAGGTGGGACTTGGAGGAGGTCATGCTACAAATGCTTATGGTTGTAATATTCCTTCATTTACTTAATGTATATATCTAATGTTGTTTCTTCCATATTGTTGTCTATCATTTATGCATCTTGTGCTTATTTAATGATATTAGTTTGGAAGATGGTATTATACTGATATATTCAATGATGTATTGCTATTAATTTATTGATATTTTGGATTGATATAGGTTTATATGTTGTAAAGGTTATGGATGCTCTCTTTTGTGCATAGCATTGATCTTTGGAGTTGGATGGGATTGTTTCTCAACCACATTGACTGCTCCAGTTAATCTATGCGAAAGGATAACCATGTAACCCTTTACCATTGATTTTTACTTTCGAGATTATTAGTTACATTATTCAGTCTTCCTGACTATAGCCTAACAAATGCCTTGATCCATCTTCCTTAGATTCTAGGAAAACTTGAAAGGGTTTCTTGTCTATCTAACCGACCATAAATCCCTATAGCAAAATTCCCAGTCTCTGAGTGGATTTGCCAATTTTGCAAAGAGAAAATATCCTATAACACATATATTCTACGGACACAAAGTGTTATAAAGTTCGTTATCCCTTATGTTCAGTGTGTTACCTCTGCCTATAACACATTGTGTTAGCCTGCTTACCTACGTTACTACCTTAAAGCCTCTGTTTGTCATTTTTTTGTGATTTCCACTATTTGTATTTTGCTTGTTTGCGTACTGAAGTCTCTGATGTCTTGGACTATGATCACTATAGTAACTTCCAAATTTTATTTTGAAGGTTAGTTTAGCTTGCAATGCTTTCATCCTAAAAAAAAACACATTTTCTGCTTATTTTCTCGAGGTTTAGTTTGTTAGTGTGCATATAGTTGGAGTTTGAATGTCTGCATATGCTTTTAGGTGTATTTTAACTTTCATTCTATTTGTTTATTGTGGGAAATGATGTATGCAACTCTCTCCTTGTAGAATCGCCTTCTCATCAAAAGAAATTTTAAAAGAATATATCTACATGGTTTGGGTCAGGTCTCACAATTTCATACGTCAATACCCTTCCTCAGATATTAATAAAATACCTTTAAAAGAAACCACGTAATAAAACTGATCAGAAACTCTTTTTCACAGGAAAACACATACTAGTTTAGGCTAGGGTCTTGGGTTAGGTTGTGCAAATCAACTCCACAAGGCTGCAAAGCCAAACTAGTGCCATTAAAGAGTGAAAATCCTGTTGCACTCACATCAACTAGTATCGCTCCTCTAACATAGGAGTTAAGCACGAGGCAACATCAAAGTGTGAGAGAAGGTAGTCCTCCTTCAATTGAATTTCGGTGGGATTTTGTGTACCATGGATTCCTTCTGGGTTTTAGAGTTGATTCAAGTACTTAGGTATCCTGCCCACACAACACACTGCCCACGACTATGAACTCCCCGACGGTGTCTATTATTTGAGTTAAAGAGTAGTGGCTAGTATAGTAGGGTCACATACATAAGGTGAGTGAGGCGGGATGCCCTAGTACCTAAGATAAATGAACCTACTATGTCTTTCATTTTTTGGGTGGGAACTAGTCTTCACAAGAGTGTTTGGCCCCTTCTTACCGAGGTTCAAGCAAATCTTAGGAGTAACTGTAACTGTCTGTTTCCAAACTGGCTTTCTCTTATAATAATTTAGTATTGGAGTCCATCACTATCTAGTTACGACTATCGAAAAGAGTTTGACTGCTTACTTATCGCATAGAGTTTTTTTATTTTTTGGGTGAGTGTTGTTTTGTTATTGAGACTATATATATTTATCACTTAATAAATTTTTATAAAATATATATCATTCACCATGGCCACTATAGGACCTCGACATCAGTGTCGATGATTGCGAGGCGTTCCTCCACTTCCCGTGGAGGAATTTACAAGTGAATTAGATTCCCCCTCTGCTTAGGGGACTTAATATCCAATTTCTAACTTTGAATCACTTCATATTGACATAGAAACTATTCTTCCCGAGGACCCTTTTATTGAAGGTCTAGTATTTCTTATAATCCCCCACTCACAGATCCTATTAGGCCTGTCTTAATTTAGGTAGCACCCTTACCTATAGTGTCTTCATCAGTTCCCCCTTTAAATATCCCAATGGCTGTTGGTGAGTCATGGTGTTTTATGGACACCTTTACTCCAACACCATAAAACCCACTTATTCCATCTTCTACATTGTTTGTTGGTTCTTTTCAATATATGCCTAATCCAGGAACCCCAACTACACCAACTCTAGGTGGTGTGTTCAATTTTTTCCTCCCACCATCCCACCTTCTTTTGTGTTAGCTCCTGGACCTCTAGCCCTCACCCCACTGGGTATTGTCAATTCATCAACCTTTGACAATTCTTTTCGTTGGAATCCTATGCTATTTTTTTCTCCCCTTTCGCTTCATTGTGGGGGAAATACTTTTGGCACTTATCTGCCTATTGGGGGAATCCTTGAACCCATGTAATACTTCTGGAACCTAGCCACTTGCTAGGGGCATTCTCTGATCAATATTTTTCCTCTTGGTGGCTATCTTGTTGGTGGTAGTGTTGCACCTAATTCAGCTTATGTGACAAACAATGTTCCATATTCTAAACTCGCTGCATCTCCTTGGGGCCTCCTAGCTCAACCGTTAGTACCTATTGGGGGAAAACCTCTATACGAGGGGCAACTAGTTTGCTGGTAACCTTCCTTAGGATGGGGGAATGCCTTATGACCCGTCTCTTTACATGAGCCCACCTCCATCTCAAGGAAATTATTTTCCTTTGCAACCAATGTATCAACTCGAAAACCAATTGATGGGTGGGCCTCGAGGTTAGTTAGGTCATCTTGTTCTTCCCTGGTAAGACTTGATGGTACCCACTCCATTTCCATTTTTGGCTACTCCTGATATCCCAGATATGAAAAAGTTGACAAGTGACCCCTTCAACCACAACTTGGTTAGGCCTTTGACCCCGTACAAAATTCCTACTAACATTTCGAAGTTTGAGTGAAAATAAGGAGATGACCCAACGACACATGTCACTACTACCACCTTTGGTTTGTTTCTAATTCCATGATTGACGATGGTATCTGGTTCAAACTCTTCTCATGCACCATGAATGGAAACATTGCCAAGTGGTATATTAAATTACCATGTGCCTCTGTTAATAACTTTAATATCCTCGCTATGTAATTCTTGAAGCATTTCCAGTTACCAATCTATTATGAAACTATAGCGAAAATTTTGGAAATCTTGCACCAAAACACTTTCACCCACATATCCAGCTATATTCGTGAATGGAGTCAATGGTGGAGGTTATTAAATACCCCCATTCCACACTATCTACTCGCTGATTGGTTCTACAAATCACTTCTAGCTCCCTTCATGAAGGATGTTTCCATGTTTGAAGTCGTCACTAAAGGCCAATCCATTCGACGTTCCTAACAACTAGATCTTATCTACGCACAATCTGGAATGCTTTATGACTTGATCCCTAACCTTCCTCGAACTTCAAATACTCTCGTTGTTCAAAAACTTGGTCGTCATGCCGACAGTATCATCGATGCTACCACTGGCACCTTTGTCAACCAGTTGAGGAGGAAAACTGTTCGGTTATCCATTACTACTACCTCTACCTCAACTACATAGGCTCACACTATTTCTCCTTCATCTGCTTTGATTAATTATGTGTAGTCTACATAGAAATCCAACGAAAAGAAAAATAATAAAAAGAACAAGACTTCTCCTTCTCAGGAGAAAATATCTATTCAAAACATTAAAGAAGAAGCACTTACTACTGATAAATCTTCCAAAGGAAAAGAGAAAGTGATCAAGCTTCCTTCCAAGATCGACGTTGAGGATCATTTAACCTACAGTTGTCCTTTTCTACAAGAATACATTGATCTCCTTGCACAAAAGGATTCTAGGACCCCTGATGTCCTTAAACCCTTTCCCCACCTAGTAGCAAAGCAACATCTTATTGCGAACCCACCCCCACTCCCACAAGGGATAAATGGTGGTTCTCATCCCCATCCTTCTAGAGAAGGATCATCAACTGTCTATGATTTTAAGGTAGTTGATTTACAAACTCAAGCCAAGAATTATGGGAATCATGTCTTAGACACTTTGGATACTCCGTCATCTTCTACTCCGTCTACACCTAACGATATGTATATCGAGAGGCATGTTGTCGACCTTGTGATTCATCCCCCAAATGGGACACTTTTTTGTACTACGCAAAATCAATCTGCTCACACTACCCAAAAATATAGTGTTATAGAAGATCTCACATATGCGCCTTGTGCCATGTCCACTCTCGAAGTATTACAAAGTTGTCCCATGTAATGGAAAGCTCTGCTTTCAACTATGGGTGGAGTCGACCCTCAAGATTCCAACCTAATTTTCTTTAACATGGATAAAATCACACTCCACCTTTCCTACCATCTTGAATTCCAAGTGCAAGTTCATGTGAAATGTAAAGTTGTTTACCACATCGTCATTAATGAAGGTGCATCTACCTATGTGATGGCTACTTCCTATTGGCTCACCCTGGGTTCGCCCACTCATTCCTCGCCATAAAATTACTTGAAATCATTTGATGGCCACACTTTTACTCCTAGGATATATCTTGCTAGATTTCCCATCACCCTTGAAGGGAAAATTGTTTCAGTTGATATTGAAGTTGTTGATTGCTCTCTCAATTAAAATCTTCTTTCGGGACATAGTTGGATTTAATAAATGAAAGTGATTGTCTCGTTGGTTTTCCAGATTATTTATTTTCCTCACCAAGGGAAAATAGTGACTTTGGACCAATGATCCTTCTGTACCCCCAATTTTAATTGTTACTTGTTGGAAACATTCCTTTCATAGGTGGTTTTCCTGAAACTTTTGTCAGTATCGGTACTGACCTATTGAAGGGTTCCTTTCTCTTGGGGTGTTTCCCTCTTCTGCTGCCTAAGGCCCCTTTGAATATTTCTATGGTATTTGATGTACTCGTTGGATCTATGGATCCATGGGTCATCTTGACCCCTTCCACTATTGACTATATGAGAGAACAAATGCCACTATCACATGCAAAACTGGTTTATCAAGCTATTCCATCTTCATCTGAGTCTCCTTCTTCTTTAGTTAGGGCCCATGATCCTATGAACTCTCCCATTAAGACTCCTTCAATTGATCTTCTCACCACTTTCATCCCCTTTGATGAGGATATTAAGGAGATCACATATCTAGATGAGTAAACCTGGGATGAGTTCCACCCTCGTGTATTAGTCTCTTTTCCATCTACACTGAACACTAATCCTCTATTTTTTTTTTTCCCTTAATCAAACTGAGCTTGTTCCTTCCTTTTTGACACCTGGTCAAGAGTTATACTTGGAAGGAAACTTATGAAATCTCTTGGGTGCATGAACCTTTCCACCCATCTTCCTTAGTCCTTACACTTTTACTTGGGTCCTTTCTAAAGGGGCCTATGAACTCATAGACTATGATAGGGACCAACTCAAAAAGGTACTACACCTATCACCTCACTAGCATGTGCTTTGTGATTTTATGTATAGATTTTTGTTTCTTTCGACATGCTTCTTTACCTTTTTCTTTGTTTTGGTCAAGTTTTTAGTACATCAAAAATCCCAAAACTTGGATGTTTGGTTTGTTGCATTCAACCAACAAAATATACATAACTTTCCACAGCTAAACAATTTAAACAAGCATTTTTAATGGTATTTTTCTTGCTCATTAATCCAAAAAAAACACTGAATTTACTTCTCAGGGCTCATTAAAATCCCATGAAAAAGAATGATCCATCTTTTATAGACTTTTTCTTACCGGTGATACTAGAAAAACCCCGAGTTAACTTCTTCAGGCTCATAAAACTCCTATGAAGAAGATATGAGCCATTATTTTTCTATATTTTTCTCACTCCTTAAACTGAAAAAGACAATGAGTTTTCTTCATCTAACCCATATCTAATTTTACAAATACTATTGAGTTTACTTTGTTCCTCCCTTACTCATAATAAAATGAGGCAAACATGTAATAAGCATAGGTTTATCACTTTATCTAGACTCAATGGACTAACTATGAAAAAGGAATTGTGTCGGGTATATTATTAAATATTTGTCGCACCCATTCACCAACCATGATAAGGTACCTCTTAAAGTCTTCTTTTATCTCTTTTCAGACTCTCTAAACATGAAAAGACCACCGAGTTTACCCTTTTTTGGACTCATTAAACCTAAGCAGTTTGGGAAAAAAATTGGATGAAATCATGGTGACTATTACTATATAGGTCGAAAATATCAAACCTTTCAACTAATTCTTGGGTGTCTCAGCCTATCAAGTAGTTTATCAACCCCAACTATTATCCCAACGATTTATCAACTCTAAGGCTATCCACTACCCAAGTGTCTATCATCTCTCTCAACAAGCACTAGACTAGTTTATCAACCCCGACTAACACCTATGTGCATGAAATCCACTCAACTCTCTCTGGTTAATCAATTCATAGGAACACTCATAGGCCTCAACAAATACACTCAATACCATACCAGAGAAGAACGCAAGCTATCACAAGTTATCTCTTCGTGGAATATTCTCATCCACTACAAATTCATGCTTTGCATTCTCCTTTTGAGCGAGCTCTCTCTTGCTCGACTCCTTGCGTATGTCTAATCACTTGTTTGAATGAATGCCTCCATAATGCTTGAATGTCTCTCCTTTTCAATACCTTATCTCCCATTGGGTTTTTCGTCTCATATGTTTCCATGCGTGTTGACCAAACCCATGTTTCTACGAGAATTGATACTACACGCTTGTCCTTTACTTAGGGAGCTCATTCCCTCAATTCAATGTTGCACCAATAGTGCCGTAAATCCATTAGGGAAATAGGTGGTGAAATAAATAGAATGTCTCGAGTTTACAAGCAACACCTCCTCCTCAAACTTCTGAAAATGTGTCCACTTCCCCCATCCAATCAATGTTTTACATTTCCACCTTATTTACATGAATTACAATTCATAGCGATTTTTACAAGAGGGATTAGCAAAAGGGTTATCACATATCCAATGGTACATATCTAAACATGTACAACATTAATTGCTTTAACGTTTGGTACATTATGTTTGGCACTCGTTTTCACTTTTCTCTTCACCATTAATTTGCTACCCCACTAGGTAATCTAAATTGAATGACAAACATCGGGCACATAGTAACAAAGTAACTAGCACAATCACATTAGTAAATGTGGTTGACATATGCGGAAGACATTATTTTCCATCATTTATATGCCAATAAATTATAAATGAGGCCAATAACATAATTTAATATATTTATTAATATTAATATTATTTATATTAAAAAATTTAATTTCATTATTAATATTACTTTTTTTGGAAAAAATAAGTACATGATAAACTAATTTTTTTTGGTAGTTAATCACAAAATTGGATTTGCGGACTAAGATATAGTGTTCTCAATGTTTAAATTTTAAATGTTGCCCTCGAACAACATACTCCACTATTGAGTTTTCCATTGCAAACATATATGGCTCCCTTTTGAAATTTCCAATTGACAATATTAATAATAGAGTTTTTGTTTAACCACTTATGTTTAGAGCTGAGGATAACCAGAACTTTGATACTAAGGAATTAATCTTAGTAACAATGATCGATGGGTAATATCAACTGATCACGCGCATATCTATATCTATATATATATATCCATTGCAAACATATATGGCTCCCTTTTGAAATTTCCAATTGACAATATTAATAATAGAGTTTTTGTTTAACCACTTATGTTTAGAGCTGAGGATAACCAGAACTTTGATACTAAGGAATTAATCTTAGTAACAATGATCGATGGGTAATATCAACTGATCACGCGCATATATATATATAGTGATCCATCTTTATGTGAACCTTAAATTAAAAGCGTGTTAATCTAATTATTCCAACCCACATTTCAATAGCCACACTAAATGAACCAAACTCACACCAAATGGCAAATGCCAATGCCATGTTTGATAAATATTTTTTTAATAAATTATAAGGATAACCACGTTTCACAAATATTTTTTTAATAAATTAAAGAGCAGAACAAACTTAAGAAATTGAAAAACGATTAGAATACTTTTCATATTACCCATTGCATCATGTATTAGACGAAGACTTGCAATCTCAACCATTCATTTGATCGAAAATATAAATTCCTCAATCTCAATTCCAATATAGACCATGCCTTTGGTGTAATTAATGTTTTATATGCTAGGAGTATCTCTTTCCACTCGAATCGTGTCATTAGCGAAGATCTAGAAATCAAAAAGCACCATAAAAACTTTAATCGAGAAGATGTATATTAGTTGTGCCAATCTTGAAAATCCACCATCTATTTTCTATCTTCTAAACCTAAATCCCCTAACCCTGATTCACATTCCCCTTTCCCCTCCCTCTTAATACTCTTCTATCCCCTTATTTCCTTATTTTCCTCCCCTTTTTCTTCCGTCATTCATTTATTTTAAATTCTAATAAATATTTTCCTTAAATCTAAATTTTCCTAAATTCAAAATTTAATTCTTTAAGCTTCTATTAAATCCCAATATATTGTTATATTTGTATTCAATGCTTTATCTTATTTTATTTTATTTTATTTCTAATATATATTAGATTTTTATATTTTCTTATTCTATTTGTAATCTAATTCTAACCATTTTATACTTCTCTAATTAAATAATTTTATTTATTTTTATAAACATCTTTATGTAAAAATCCCACTGTGGTTCATCATTCAATGACAAGATGAGGAACCAGATTTAGGCAATGCAACAAATAGATGTAGAGAGAAGCTAACTAGTCATTAGAGTGTAACAACTAGTTTGACTTAAGGCATAAATTAATAATTAAGATTTGACCAAAAAGGGAAGGGTATCAAACTAAATAAATTTTAATTTATAAAAATATCATCAAATTAAATTATACATTATCAAATAAATTTAATTATTTTTTAAAGTATTAAAAAATATTCTATTAGAGATATAAAGATATTATTAAGATATTAGTATTTATAAAATAATATTATAACATATAGTTATATATGTTAACTTTATTATTATAATATATAAAGTTAATTATTTTATTGAATTATTAAACTCCTTATAACTTTATTTTTATTTACATCTTGAGTGGGTATATAGCTTGTGGCCTAATGGTTAAGAGGCATGTGTTTACCTCTAAGAGGGTCACGGTTTCAAAACCGAAGGGGGTTAGAGTATGTATGTTTGTGTAGACTTAGTCAGTTAATGTGCAGAGGTGGGTCCCCATGTCCCACAAACAAGGGGGTCTCATACACCAATTTGGTGTCTGGCTTAGCCGTGACCTTAAAATAGATAATAATAATAATAAATATTATTGGCACTCCTAACAACTAAATATAGAATATTAAATAATTTATAATTAACTTTAGAATATTAAATGATTTATAATTAATTTTAAATAGTCCAATCAGATTGGCTAGTCAAATTTAACAGTTTCTCAGTCCAATTGTCCCACAAACAAGGGGGTCTCATACACCAATTTGGTGTCTGGCTTAGCCGTGACCTTAAAATAGATAATAATAATAATAAATATTATTGGCACTCCTAACAACTAAATATAGAATATTAAATAATTTATAATTAACTTTAGAATATTAAATGATTTATAATTAATTTTAAATAGTAACAAAATTCATTTCAACCAAATTTATTATTCTATTAATTAATTTTGGACAAATTTAATATTCATTATTATTTAAATTAATATAAAAATATATATATAAATCCAGGCATAGCTGGAGCAGGGGGTCTAATCCTTAATGAAAAAGGGGAATGCATTGTCAGTTATGAGTGGAGCTTAGGCAAGGTAACAAATAACAGAGCCGAAGCTTTAGCTCTGTATCAGGGCCTAATCCAACTGTGTAAACTGGGAATTAAAAGAGTCAAGGTATTTGGGGACTCCTCAATAGTAATTCGACTAATGATACATCAACAGAACTCGCCCAACACTACGTTACAACAAGTTATTCTCCGCAATCGGCTCCTCCTTCAGAATATAGACGAGATACACTTCTTCCATGTCCTCTGCAGCTTAAATAAGGAGGCGGATGAAAGGGCCAACAAAGCATGCGGGAGGCCAAATGGTACCCTTAGATGTAATTCTTCAGAAGCAGATCAAGCTATTCCATGAATTTTAATAAAAACAACAGCGTCCAATCCAACATCACTGAAAAAGCGTGTGAAAATTGTAATCTTCGAGCCGTCAAGAGGACGATCCTCTGCACCAACGTAGCACAGCATCAGGCAAATATTACCATATCCTGCAACAACGACAGTCAAATGGAGAACGCTGGTGGATCCACTGAAAGATCTGGCTTAAAGGCTGCCACAAGATATTTCGCAGACCAACTTGTATCCCGTGACGTGTCTTCTCCCTCTTTGGTCTCTCTCCCAGTGTTTTTCTATTTTAACCCCCCCTCCTATCTCTTCTGCGCACAGCTGTTAGTTACTTCCCTTGCCTTCCTTTTGAGCTGCCGAGTCTCCCACTTCAAGAGCTCCTTCTGCCCCCTCTGCGCTCCTCAATCCGCCCCTTATCTCTCTCCTGCAAACTCAATATTTCATAGATGGTTCGCGCACTCAGCCCATCTTCTATGTTTGCCTGAGAAGTAGTCTCAACAGCGCTTAGCCCTTCGCGTAATCTGTCATATACTCTCTCAGGCTTCCTTGATTCTCTCCGCCTTCTGGGTTATTCGCTTCTCAAATCGATCCTTTCTCTGTATCTTCAGTAACCTCCTGGTCCTCAGATTCTCTGTTGCGCCTCTCAGTAGTCTTAGTGACCCTTTCTCAGTGCGCTCGGTAATTCCTAACACCTCAGCGCGCCTCTCCCTTGCTTTTGAAATTTCCTGCTCAGCACTCCTTCGTCTCTCAGTCGCTATTATGGCCCGCAGTGAGGACTGTCTGCACTGCGCAGACTTGCAAGCTGAGCTTGAAGAAGTCAGAGCTCAGCAGCGCATCCTGGAGGATCAGTAGAGGATCTTGGAAACCAGAGTTGAAGATCAAAATCGTAGGCTTGAAGATCAGAATCGTATTATGAATGAGAAATATAGGGCTGAAATAGATCTCTTTTTGCACAGAGTTGCCTCTCTGCATGAACAGTTTAGCCAGCTCTCAAATCGATGCAACCATGCTGAAGAATCAATCTCCATCCTGCAATATATGATGGAAAAGAAAAATACTGTAGCCACCAGCTCCTCAAGTGCCAAACAAGAGGGAGTGGATCCGCAACTAGAGGAATCCACTGCAAGGTAAATCAGTCACATAGTCATAGATTAATATGTTTTGCAAGTGTCAATTTTGGATGTCCCAATATGTAAGAATCTATAGTAGCCTTGTCACTGATAGATGCAGAAGCAACAGAAAAAGGATCAAGGAGATATCCCCATTTTGTAAATCTTTTGATCCAAGCTGTCACCGGCAACTATTGTACCTCAGGAGCCTGGACTCCCTTTCTTTTTTTCAGCCACTAATATAGCAACCGACTTTGTTAAAAATATATATATATATATATATATATATATATATATAATATATATATATATATATATATATATATATATATTATATATATATATATATATATATATATATATATATATTATGTATTAATTCCAAATTTTCAAATTCTATATTATATCATGTTAGATTATTGCTAAGTTTAAATTATGCTATTTAATTTAATATATTATTTATATTACATTAAATACCAAACTTTACCTTCATTCAACTTTGGGCAATAATAATAACAAAAAATTACTTTTCCTGTCTCTTTCTCTCGGTCCAATCAGATTGGCTAGTCAAATTTAACTATTTCTCAGTCCAATTACCGAGTCCAGTGTCGCCGTTTCCTAGTCAAATTTAACTGTTGGAAGATATGCTCTCCCTATTTAACATGTAGCCATGATCTGATTCTTCAATTTGTCTTCACGATGAACCACACTTGTTGGTTCGAAACACTTGTTGATTGTGAAAATCTACATGCTAAAATAAAACTCATATTTACGTTTATTCATGATAACATTAAATTTTTTTTTTAGTGGAAATGAATTTTAAACCTTGATATATCAATATTGATAAGGATCAAATTTCTTCAGGTGAAAATGTTTTATCATTTAGTTCCATGTCATGTATTGATTCCTTCATTTTGAATTATAAAAACAGATTACACCTTTAAAATTGATTTCTCTAAAGGCGTAGTCTAACTAATAGACAAAATGACTTTCTTCACGGAAATCCCACAGTACAATTTCTAGTAAGCTTGTGCTTTCTTGTTTTTTAAAATGCACTTTTGAATGCATGAATGGATGCAACACCCTAAAAAATATCTGAGGCACTCGGAGTTCATTAAACAATTTAAACATATGGTTCTTAAAATAATACATTAGAAATGGCATTTCCTCTATTAGTTAGATTACAAGTTCTCTAAATGCTTGATAAATATAAATTTAAGATAGATTTACACTAACACATATTAACTATCATTATCATCAACAATAATCTTGTATATATAAATATATAATATAGAGAAAAATTTAGGGCAAAATTTCTCCAATTGGCTATTCTTTGGACATTTTTGGAAAAAAATATTTCTGCATATGGTTAAAAATTCACCTATTTTTGATATTCTGTACACTTGAGCGAGGGTTTGATGTAGGTGCACCTTGGCAAGCCTGCAATAGCAACAGAGGACAGGGGATACAACAGATCCATACGAGAGATCACCAACTCAGATCGCAGAGGGAGATCGATTGAGGCAGGAGCGGATTGACAGAGGTATGATGAGCTTGGAGGGGGGGGGGAAGCGATCCCCTCCTATAAGAATGTGACAACAGGCGAAGCAAGCAGAAATGGGACTATGGGAAGTCATGGAAAAAGGAGCAAAGACACACCGATCATGGGAGAGTGTTGGCAAGATGGTCTAGGAGGTAAATGCTTGCCCAGAGTAGCAAAAAAACCCAGGTTCGTCATTCCCAACAACAAACTGGAGGAATGCAAGGGGTTTATGAAAGATCATGCACTGATTTGCAAATTCATAGGGGCCTGGCCTATGGAGAAGGAACTGGTTAAATGGATACAACACCGCTAGCAACCGAAAGGTCACATAGATTTGAAACTAGGAGCGAAAGGCTTCTTTTCAGTAGTATTCTCTAACCTAGAAGACAAAGAAAAGGTATTTGAGGAGGGCCATTATTTCTTAAATAATGTTGGATTATTCATGTGCCATTGGGAAGAATGTTATAACTCGGAACAGGAAAAAATGCTGGCCGCGCCAATCTAGGTCCAATTGTTTGGCCTCCCAATGGATTTCTGGGATCCATAAATCCTGGAAGGAATAGACAACTCGATTGGAACCTTCGTCAAGGTGGCCAACACAACAAGAAAAGGAGGGTACACTTCTTATGCCCGGATCTGTGTTTATATGAACATTATAGAACCTCTCCTTGACTGCATAGAAGTAGAATATCATGATGAAATCTGGCAACAACCTTTGGATTATGAGCACATACCTTTCAGGTGTAGAAGATTCCATGAATATGGGCACCTTTTTAGATCTTGGCCCTAGAACTTCCCAAAGGCCACTCAGGGAAGAAAAAAGGAAGAAGGAGTGGGCAAGGAAATGGAACGGGGATTTCAGGAGGTCCACAGAAGGAAAATGAACCAAAAACCAACTAGTACCCAGAAGACTCCTCAGAAAGAGAAATAACAGGAAAATCAAAATAAATTTGCTGTACTACAGGAAAAGGAAATGGAAGAGATTAATGACAAAAGCAGTGAGGAACCAATGGAGCCAATACAAAAAGACAAAGGGAAAAAGAAAGAACAGATCAAAAAAGGGGAATAAAACATAGGAGAAATAAATAAAATGCAAATGGATCAAAGCCAGATGGAGATAGACCCACAGAATGAAAATTTTAGCGAAGAGGAACAAGTAATGAAGAGATTACTATAGGAATGGAGGCATCTGGATGAGAGGTTCATCCCAGAAGACAAAAATCAACTATACAAATAAATGTTTCAACAATATAAAATGAAATTAGGAAAGATCGTGATAAGCGAACTTGAGCATCTTGGATCACAGGGGGGACAAGGGTAGGAAACAAGAGCATCAGGCAAAGGAGGAAAAAAAGGGGCAGACGACCCATGAGTGAATCCATCCAAATGGTGGGAGAAATGCTTGTTAATTCAGGAAGAGTGGTGCCATTATCAGAGGTATTCTACCAACCAACCAAGTTATTGAAATGATAATCACGACCTGGAACATAAGGGGTCTAAACAGTAAAGGGAAATAGAGATATCTCAAGGAAAGATTGAGGAAAGATAAACCTAGTGTTATGATATTGCAAGAAACCAAGGTCAGCGAACTAAAACTGAAGGAGATCATGGAAAACTTCAAGCCCAAGTACGTGATAGTAGGACAATATGCTCTGGGAAGTGCAGGTGGTTTGGCCATATTGTGGAACCCATAAGAAGTAAGATTCGAAGATTGGGTAAGTATGCCAAGAATACTCTCTGGAAAATTCAAAAATATTGGATCCAAAGAATGGATTCTCCTTTCAGGGGTCTATGGGCCACATATCCTGGGAGAAAGAAGGAACTTCATCAGAAACTTAATAAATGTGAGTGGTCTGCACCAAAATATGCCATGGATTATAGGAGGGGATTTCAACATGATTAAATCCTTGCATGAAAAAAGAGGAGGAGTGAGAAGGATGGAAGGAGATATGGAATTGTTTGCGGATACCATAAATGACCAAAGGCTAGTAGATATCATAACTAATAATGGGATCCACACCTAGAATAATACAAGAGGAGGGAGGCATCAAATAGCCTCAAGGCTAGATAGATTCCTATTATTGGAATAGATTGTAAGCAAAGATATTTTTGTGGAATCAACGATATTACTTGGGATGGGGTCGGACCACTGGCCGGTGAGATTAGAGATTGACCTCAAAGCTAGTCCAAAAAATAGACCATTCCGATTTGAGGCTTTCTGGCTTAGAGACCCTAAGTTTATAAACAAGGTAGAGGAATGGTGGAAGTAAAGTGAACAAAGGGGAAGGAATAGAATGCAAACATTCCAGCTCAAGTTAAAGGAAATAAAACAAAAAATTAAGAAGTGGAACCAAAAGGAATTTGGAAACATAATACAGGACCAACAACAGTTAAATCAAAGGATGCAGGCAATTCAACAAGAAATCATAAGGGAAGGGTGAAGTGAAGAATTAGCAGTAGAAGAAGGCAGATTGGCTAGTCAAATAGAGGAAAGAAGGAAATAAGAAGAAATCTTATGGCGGCAAAAGTCAAGAGTGAACTGGTTAAGGGAGGGAGAAAGGAACACCAAATTTTTCCACAAAGCAATGGTTCAACATAGACAGAGAAACATAATTTTTTCCCTGAAAAATGAAGGAGTCCGACAAACCCAACATGAGGATATGGAGGAAACCCTGGTTAGACATTTCAAAGATCTTTTAACGGAGCCACAGGAGGAAAGGCAAGAGGCAGCTTGCAGAATATGCAGCCAAATACCTAATATGATCACCAGAGAGCAAAACCTGGCGTTAATGAGAGTAGTTACAATAGAGGAGGTTGAGGAAGTGGTGAAAGGATTGAAAAAAAATAAGGCCCTGGGACCAGATGGCTTTACGGCTGAATTCTATCAAGCTACATGGAATTTCATAGGCAATGATATCCTAGAGGTGGTGGAAGAATCCAAAAGAAATCAAAAGGTATGTCCAAGTTTAAATGCTACCCTTCTCTCTCTCATCCCTAAAACCTCCAAGTCTGATGAGATGCAGGGATTTAGACCTCTTTCCTTTTGTAATGTTATTTATAAAATTATCTCAACCCTAATAGTTAAAAGATTGAAACCGATTCTCCCTAGTATTATATCCCCAGAACAAACAGGTTTTGTGGAGGGTAGACAGATCCTAGATGGCTTGATAGTATCCCAAGAAGTGGTGCACTCGCTAAAATCAAAGAAGAAGGCTGGAGTGATGATTAAATTGGACCTATCCAAAGCCTATGATAGATTAAACTGGGAATACCCGAGGAAAGTCCTGGAAGCCTTTGGTTTCTGCAACAGATGGATAGAATGGATTTTAGCGATGATATCTACCCCGGTCTTCTCAATCCTCTTAAATGGAACCCCGTCATCCACCTTTAATGCCTCTAGAGGTCTTCGGCAAGGGGATCCCTTATCACCCTTCCTCTTCATCATTGCCACTGATGGGCTATGAAGGTATACCAAAAAGGAAGTACATGAGGATAGAATCAAAGGGATAAGGGTATGGGGGAATGATCTTCCGATAACCCACTAGCAGTTCATGGATGATATCATGCTATTCTGTAATGTCTCTCTTAGCGAAGTTAAAAGGATGAAAGACACCCTGGATCTATTCATGGAAGCTTTGGGCATCCAAATTAATAAAAAGAAATCTTGTGCTTACTTCTTCAACACAACCGGTAATGTAAGAACTTACCTGGCGTAAATTTTTGGATTTAGGGAAGGAGAGTTACCCAAAAAGTATCTAGGAATTCCTCTGGCAATCAACCCTCTCAAAATGGTGGATTGGCAACAGACTATTTAGAAGATCCTAGGAAGGCTAGCCAATTGGTCGTTTAGATCTTTAAACCTTGTAAGGAGAGTAGTTTTGGTAAAAGAAATCATGCAATCAATCCCGATTTACCAACTATTAGGGATGGCGGCCTCGAAAGGAGCTTGCTCCAAAATGGTGGAAATATTTAAGAAATTCATATGGGGAGGGCTTCAACAATAGAAAAAATGGGCTCTGATTTCTTGGCAGGGATTGACCAAGAAAAAGAAGGAAGGGGGCCTAGGATTGAGGGATCCATACATCACCAACCAAATTATGGGTGCCAAGCTATGGTGGAGATGGATGGTAGGAGGAAGGGACCTCTGGAAACGAATATGGATGAGGAAATATAACATGTTGGTGAGAACAAAGGATATATTACAACATGCAGAACCACTGAGAGGAGCTACCATTTGGAACCTGGCAAGCTAGAATAGAGACATAATCACAAACCATGCCTTCTGGGAAATATGAAATGGCAAAACAAAAAAGTTTTGGGATGAGGCTTGGCAACACCAAGGAAAATTAAATGGAAAGCAAGAATTAAGAAATTTTCTGAGTTTTCAAAAGATGTATGCCTAAATCGAGTAGATGAATACTGGAAGGATGGCAACAATGAGGAAAATTGGAGAGTTTGGAAAAACCCAGAAGAATGGGGTCAAAATATAGAAGAAGAACAAATAGAGCTGTATATGAAAGAAATGGGAATAGGAAAGATACGAATCAGATCAAGACCTGAAATATTGAGATGGGGACACTCTCCAAAAGGAACCTTCTCGGTCAAAACGGCTTACGATCTAAAAACTGAACAGGAACAAGAAGGACACCATCATTTATGGAAACAAATATGGCTCAACAAATGGTGGCCGAAAGTCTCTCACTTCTTATGGTTAACATGTAAGGTCGAATTTTGACATGGGACCAACTTCAAAAAAGAGGGATGCAAGGACCATCCTTATGTGGTCTACGTAAGAAGTGTTAGCGCTTGAAATTTCACCTCAGGCTGAAAAAGGCAAACCTCAAGGCAACATCAAACCATTTAGCCTCGTAGCTAGCCCTACGGGGCAGGAGAAGGCTCTCTCCGGTCAATCTCGGTAAAATCTTTAATGGA
>APFE030192780.1:5277-55776 GCA_000404065.3 Pinus taeda
TAAAAAAAAATTATTATTTTAATTAAAAATTCGCCCCATTAAAATATAAAAATCTTTAAATTTCGCCTTTGGGCGATTATTCGCCCCTAAAATTACCCCTGGTCAGATCGATGGAGTGCTTGACCTGATAGTGCAGAGGCACCCCTATAGGAGAGGTGAAGATGTCATCATACTACTCCAAAAACATGTCCATTTGTTCTTTTCATGCGGAGGGGCCCTATCTAGAGGTCATGGTGACTATCTTCTTCTTTCCCTAAGGGAATTTCATCAGGAAAAGAAATTTCCCGGTTTTGGAAATGAGCTTACTGCATTGTTTTGCAGTAATCAAAGAGATGGCAGTAGTTGGTGCTACCTCCAGTATCCTGTAAACATTATGTCCCAAAGTAACAATAATAGAATGAAGCCTTGACTCATATAGAACATGTCGCTTCCATAAGTATCTTTGGCCTAATAATACATCACAAACATCAAGGGGAGCAATGTCACATAATACCTCATCCGTGAAGGGATTGATGTTGTATGGAAGGCGGCACTGCTGGCTCATGTGAAGATCCTATCCTTGTTGAAGCCACCCAATGGTGTATGGCTATGGATGTGTTGTGGTCAGCAAGCCCAACCACTTCATGACCTCTAGGGAAATGAGGTTCTTTTGGCTCCCACTGTCAATAATGAACTGTAGTGGGGAACCTTTTACCCACATTTGGGAGTGGAAGAGGCACTCCTCCTCCTCTCGATCTCTTTAGGTTCCTCCTTTAGGATCTTTGTGGTGGAAATGGTGTTGTTGGGATCCGCATTGATAATATGTTTCCCTTTGTCATTCCCCTTGTCAGGTTCTAACTCTGAACCGGAACATGCATGTAATTTCGAAAACTTTAGCTAGGCCACTAGTGATTACTTGGCCCGAAACTCACTTGTGTTGTGAGTGGAGCTCTTATGGAACTCACACCACTTTCCTGTGTCGTTCTTCAGCTTCGCAGTGTTGTCCTTTGCTGGCGACTTTGGTGGGTTGTCCTGGGCCACCATGCCTTGAGTTTGTCCTTTGTTTTGTGGTTTGGGGGCACCTTCCCCTTGCTTCAAATTTGTAGATCCAAAGTCTCACTTCTTCTATTTAAACTTTTGCTCGATCTTGATGGCATATCAGTATGTCGTGCCGGGCAAGGAGATGTCCAGGAACTCCATCTCGTCCTAGATGTACCTGTGTAGGTAGCCACGATACTTGAGAACCAAATGCTTCTCTGAATCCTTGATACCCAACATCGTGTGAAGGGTTTGAAAAACATTGTTAAACTCTAGCACATCTTGGTCCCTTCCCTGTCGCAGCATTGTCCACTTTATGTATTTATCCTCATAGCTGCTGACAAGGTAGACTGCTCCTTGATGGAATCCCATAACGAGTTCCAAGTGGGTGTGGCTGAAACCAATGAGTTCGTACTTTCATCCTTCTACTCATAGTAGTTTTACCACTAGTCCTTGACGTGGTGGGATTCGTTGAGAAGTGAAAAAGTGATATTTTCCTCTTTAGAAAAATCATGAACGGAAAAATATACTTCTAGCAAATTTAACCATTTATCTACAATGTATGCATCTATCTGAACCCCAAATATGGGAATTTCAAAGTTAAATTGTACCTTAAAGGGTGTGGCGCTTCCATATTAGCTGCCAGAAGTAGATGCGACGCCCATACGTAGCCACTGAAGGATCTAGGCAAAGTTGTCCATCATTGTGTTCCTTTGTCGCTTGAGGGCTTCTTCGAGCAAGCTTTTGATAGGATCTCCTACTCCCTCGTCTTTCTTTTCATCCACCATGGGAGGCTGTCGGGTTTTGTTAGGCTGGACTTGCAAAGTTTCAACCAATTCAAGCCCTAACTACTTATATCCCAACCTTGTTGGGGACATGCAAAGAAAAATAGAGAAAGAGTAGACTGCTTTGATACCACTGATCTAGATTTAAATAGGAATGCAAAAAATTACATAGATAACCATAAATACAAAGATGCAACATAAATAATACTTGAATCCATTAATATCAAATACTAAAATATGCTTACAAACAGAAATGGAAATAAACTAGCTAGGGTGATGGTAGCTTATCTCTGAGAAGAGATGTGGCAGCTACATGCATCTGAACTGTGTTACACAGAGGCTCAAAGGCCTATTATTATTGAGAAACGATGGAAAACCATAAACATCCAAAAAAACCTAACCCTAGGAGATGAAACGCCAAAACTGTGTGCATTGTTTGGGTAAATTGGTACATCAACTTCCCAGGGTCATAAATTTGGCATACAATCTCCATTTGGCTATCATAATACCTCATTTTTAATGTCTCAAAGAGAAGGCCGAAAATAGACTCGGAGGTCAGTTTGGAAGATTTTTGGTCTCTCTGTTTTCCCTAAAAATGTCATTCAGGGCCGCAAAACGACTTCGAAAGTTTAGGACCCAAAAAATTTTCAAAAATAGTAAATTGTGCTACAATTAAGGAAATCGAAAAACTGAAAGAGACAGTGTCAGGGGTCCAAGTGGAATAGGTAGGTGGCCACCAATATCCACCTGGATCATAAATGCTAAATTTATTTTTTGGAAGGATTTTTTAAGGGACCCCATTTATTAATAGAAGATTAGCTATTATGTTAACAAATGGGGGTGTTGTTGAATAGCACCATAGTCTCTAGAAGTCATGGTTTGTTTTTTCTTGGTTATTCCATGAGATCCCACATTCATTCTTAGAATATGGTGCAAGGGTGATTGGCTAAAATAAATATTTGGTTCTGCCCAATCTATAGTCGGGTGGTACGTCGAACTACCTAAATTGGTTGGAATTTTCATATATTAATAAGAGATACTTTTCTATTTTGATGCATGTATACTTGTAGTGATTATGTTGGTGATATCTTGGTTGAGTTTTTAAGGTTTCCATGTTAGTTATTTGTTGTTTACATGTTGATTATATGAGGTAATCTATTTATGGCTGTTGACGTATTTTGATAAGTTATTGATTGGTTGATGAATGCATGAATTAACAAGTGTTGTTGCAACTAGATGGAGAGGAAATATGGACTTATTGGTGATACGTAGATGAATCTCAAGCTATTATGATTAAATATGCATTCATGAAATGTAGCTTACATGTTTTCCATGTGTTTGATGAAATGTCTTGTGTGCTCTGACCAGTCTAGGTCAAGTTTTTTATTCAAGTATGAATTTTTGGCATTTTCACATGTAACTTATGCTTCTATAAAGTTTCATGAAGTTGTGGGAAGTGGTTTGGAGGCTGGCCTGAAACGAAGACACGGATCCCCATAAAGTATGCTCTGAGCTAAAGATTTTAGGTCACAATCACTGGTAGCTAGTCTTGTGAGTGTGGTTGGTGGCTCATAACCGCATTCTTACCATATTGTGGGTGCGCTTGGGGGATAAGTTAATGAAAAATCAGTTACATCTTAGTATTTTTTCATCAAAGGTTATGGAAGGACTTCTGAGTGACCTAGTATCCCAAGAGAGGTTTGTGAGTTGTTAGTGTGTCAGTTTGTAGATCCCACCTCGTTAACTAGAGCTACGAGGTTTGTTCATTTCATAGTAACATTTCCTCTCATGTTTACCCTGACAGGCCAATAAAATTGGATAAATGTGGGAGGGGTCATTACAGGGTGGTATCATACCTTCCAGCTTCAAACACTTAGACTAGATATGGTTAACCCATTTAATCCATCTAGCTAAAAGTACATGGTTATGTGTGCATAGTAGGTTACACATGCATCATGCTGGTGATTATGTATTTTGTGTCATCATGATGTTATTGGTATGTTATGATGCAAATATTTTGGTTGAGATGGAATAGGAGATGTGTTGAGGAGGTAAATCCCCTCTGCGGACAGTGGCGATCCATACTAGCCCAGACCGGGTCTAGCAACAATCATCAAACGCTATAGCGCAAATTCCTAATTGCAAATTAACAAACCAGTGATGAAGGCCTACCTGGATTCCAACGTTATTGTTTGTAGAAGAGGTGGTGCTCTTGTTCCTTTGCTCCGACAGATCACAATCCTCACAATCTCCGTGAATGGACACTTGCACATACAAGAAACGACACAAACACAAGCATAAAATCCAGCATATGCAACTATATATTAGTCAGAAAGGATATAACTCATCATCATCACAAATAACAACAAGAGTGGAACCATAACTAATAGTCGTTCATTAATACTTAATCAAAGAAGAATACAACCAAAGTTCTGATGCTGGATCCTCCTTTGGTGGGTAGTCAGCAGCACATGTCTCGCAAAGCCTGTCAGGAATAAGGACAATCTTCTCTCTTTGTTTCTTGGACAATAATCTCCTTGTTTGAATTTGGCCTTATGGGAATTAAGAAGGCTCTTGCAGCATGAAGCTCTTGGAAACTTGACAATTCTGAATCTCTGGAACTCTGGGACTAGCTTGCAAAGGAAATGGGCAAGCTTTTATAGATGGAGGAAGGTGAGTTGGGATCATAGCCAATAATCATGGGATTTGCCATATCATCAAGGAAGCTTCCATGAGAGGTGGAAAACCACTTCCTCTCTATGGAAATCCGTAGCCGAACCACCCAAATCAAGATAGATAGCAGTCCAGGAATTTGTTAGGACGAAACTTCCACCATTTGTTTGTTAAAAAACACCTCTGATTATGGTTGGCGAGGGTGCGACTCTATGACAGAGTGCCAATTGGCGCACCCTCTTTAGAGGATTTCCCCCCTTGGTGCGAGGGCTGCACCATGGAACCGTACCAATGGAAAAAGAGCCATTTTTAGGGTTTTTCAGCAGGAGATGTCTTCAGGCAAACAAAGCTCATGTTCAGGGGAATGCAAAGCAAGTGTTTGCAGGCCATGTCACTTCTCATATGTCCCGAATGAATCCTCCAAGATGCGGGAGAGGGGTAGCAGGGACGGTGACAAAATGTTGTGTAACAGACGCCCCCTAAAGCATGAGGCTTGAGAGATAGAAAGGGGTGAAATGCTTTACGAGAACATGTCCAATTGAAAACACCACCGCTGGAAAACTTGGGGGGAGAAGTACATCTCAAATACATGATATATGTGGTATGGGCATAGCCATCTATAGCAGAGTACACAATAATCTAGATCCAAGGTATGGGCGCAGCCATCCATTGAGGATCGATAAATGGACTTAGGCATGGTCGTAGCCATCCAGTGAATGAGTCATGTAATAATCATACTAATCCACAAAATCGCAGCTTGGATCCCAACAGACAAAGTCTAGGGTCTTGCGCTCCATCTCGATCAGAACCAAGTACAAGTTCAAGCATGCGAATATAGGAGCTGAAGTCAAACATGCAGGAACATCGTCTGATTACCAGCCAATGATGAAAGCTATTAACAGACACGAGAGGTACCACCAATAATGACAATGGCCCTCAAGGTACTACAGGTACAATCTATGGCGTGCGAATCAGTGAGCCAACGTCAAACACCCGTAGAATCATTCGATCGGAGGCCAATGATGAAAACCTCGCGTCGAATGCGAAGAACCTGCCATTGAGGCATGCAGGCTTCAAGGCACTAGAAGGGAGTCTCTAGATCAACTTCTTGGATAATGAGTTGAAGTCAACACGAAGTGACCTTGATCAAAGGTGGGCCATAGTGTTTCCCACATCATCAACGCGAGACAGAGGAAGATAATGTTTTTGTGAATCAAGATTATATGAGTTATCAGAGGGAGGTTTTTATTTCGCAGAGGTCAACTTCTCTTGAACATATCGGTGGCACGATAGTGGACTTGGAAATATTCAACATCAATCGATCAGAGGTCATGGTAACAAGGCAGAGAGCAGATGAGAGGTCAAACAGGATCACCCAAACCCACGGAGGCAAGTGAAAAATGAGATGAGATGTCCCCACCCAGACACGAAGCAGACAAGTGCCATGTTCAATAGCGACATACTTCCGACACGACAACGATTCTAGTTCCATTTTCCCCACCATTTCTAGTGAGTACCCCAATTATTTTTATTAACAAGCTTGACAGGGATAGCATATGCTTGTAAAATGTCATTTTGACGGAATCCAATGTCATGAAGTTTTAACGAGTCTGACAAAGGAAGAACTCAGCGTCTTTTCATGTTTAGAGAGTTTGGAAAGACAACAGAAAAGTAAACTCCAGGGGTGTCCTTTTTCGTAAAGTTGTGTCTCTCGAGCCCGAAAAAGTATAAAACAATGCTTGAAAGAACCACCTGACCATTACGATCGAGGAGTACTTTTCATGATCAGTGACTTCGACCTGAAAAAGTAAAAAAGTGACCGAAATCACGTCATTTCGTAACCATTAACGAGCCTGAAACGACAAGGGCCCGACGATCTTTTCGTCTTTACACGGTCATAAAAGAGCTTTAAGGTGACCGCCTCTTATTTACTTTTAACGAGTCAAGAGGAATAACTCAGCAATCTTTTCACATTTAGAGTCATAAAAGAGTTGAAAGATGACTCCAGAATGAATTTTTTGTGTATTTACCAAGTTTGAAAAAGTATAAAATATAACTTATTTCACCGTCTAAGTCGCAAAAAAAACCTGTTGCTGCACAAAAAGCAAGTGTAAAACCCATTTTTGACAAAAAATATATTAAAATATTCAGAAAAATAAATTTTAAAACCTATTTTTAGTTGCAAAAGTTATAAATATGTCAAATGGTAAAAACAAAATTACTTTTTACTTTTTACCTCACTGAAGATTAGCGGTGGTCCATTTGGTGTGCGAACTTTGGGCGGTGATTGTGACAGATCCGTGCTACCATTTAGAGCTCCGTCAGTTCCAAGTAAGAGGTGCTTCCTAGGACTCCATTGCAATCCATTTTTTAATAGTTTTCTTTTGCTCATTTGATCTCTATGGAAGGATTTTAAAAAATTAGGGCCGCGCCCATTGGCGCGAGTATCGGGCACAGACTCGCACCAATGGGCTTTTATGTGCCAATGGGCGCGACTGTTTTAAAAAAAATCGCACCAATGGTGGAAACGAATTTTTTGCTTTAAATTTCAGATTTGCAAATGATTTGAATGCATTTTTGAGCCTACCAGAGATCTAATCAAGGGTTTTTGATCATGTGGATGCAGGAAACTGAGCAAAATGGTGATTGAATGGAAAGAGAGGGAGCACGAAAGAGTGGACGAATTGGCCATGGAAGATGAAGTTTGCATGGACACCCTCAGGAATTGCGAGTTGAAAAAATTCTTCCTGACACCTTACTTACGAGCTCAACCTGAGCTCTTACAATACTTGATCAGCCTTTGGGATGAGAACGAGAAAGTGTTCAGACTGCGAGACCAAGTATTGGAATTGGATGTTTCTGACATCTACGTTATCACTGGATTGTCACGCAGAGGTCCGGTGCCCACACTGACAGGGAGCAAACCATTTGGCGAGAAGATGGGGGAGGTGATGGCGCAAGTGTTCCCAGGGGCACAATTCGGATCCAGGAGTGGAAAGGTAGATATTGCCACCATCCGGGATCTAACACTCAAGGTGGTTCTATTTACCCTCACGTGGGCTGTGGGGGCGCAGGCATCGCACGAGGTGACCAAAAATCAACTCTTATTCGCCACAGAGTGTATGAATCCCAACATATTTGATTGGGCCACAACAGTGACTACAAATATGAAAAGACAGCTTATGAAATGTAAGCGAGGCAAACTGAAACGGTTTGGCTACGGTTCTATCCTAGTGTCGTTCATTCTGGAATGATTACCAATCTTCCAAGGCCAAGGGGCCATAGTAGTTGATTTAGTACCAGGAGAGCCAAGAATGGCTCGCTGGGCAGCATTGATGCCCAGAGGAGGAGGGGGCCAACAGATGTCCTGGAGGCAAGAGTTTTTTGGGTGGCTACGTCGTCAGCTGATCGTAGGCGAAGATTGGCCATATGCAGGGACTGATTACACTGGTGATCGAGATCTCCCATTGCCAGAGGGAGATGAGTGGGACAAAGAGCTAGGTATGATCTCTTTTTGATTTTATGTTATATGATTTTTTTGTTAATACATGTTCATTCTAACAACAATTATATGTGTATGCAGATGTTGGCCCAGAGAGACCAGTGGGCATGTCTCCCATTTCGTGGAGAACTCAGCCCGCAACTAACCCTCAGGAAGAGGGTGCCGAGGGAGGTGAGCTGATCCAGAACCTCGAGGGGATTGCCCGGGGGATTCCAGACTATGCCCGGCTGGCAGATGTCCCACTGGCGTACCAGAGTCATACAGTGGGAGTGCCTAGTCGCATCCACCATCTTCTGAGACGCCTAGTGCGTGCGGTGACGTGCTATCATGAGCACCACAGGGATTAGACACCTAGCTTTTATTTTCATGCATATTTTTTGAGAGGCATGTCGTCTCTAGATGTATTAAGACAAACATGTATATTTTTGATATATTGATGCACGTTGTGCAAATATTTCGACACACACACACGCACACACACACACACACAAACACACACACACACACACACACACACACACACACACACACACATATATATATATATGTGCTTATTTTGGATGGATCTTTTACATGTGATGATGTTTTTATATGCCATGCAGATGTCTAACACAAATGTAATCTAATGTATCAGCTGCATAACAAATGACCCAATGCGAAGTGTATTTAATCACATATTTTATTTTTACGCAAGCTTAAAAAACACACATGACAACACATATGCAAACTATGCTTGAAAACAAGGGAAACAGGCATGCCCCCCAGCATGATGTCTCAATTCGAGGTACATGGCCCCCAAGCTTTAGTCCATTGAAAATGGAGTGAAGATTGACAATATCTTAATTGCACTCGAATTGAACGAGCTTCATGTTTCATTATTTTAACGAGGTTGTCACACTTAAAAGAGCTATCCTCATGATACCTAGTTTCATTTGTTAAGGATCTTGACACAGGAAAGGAACTATGCTCCGACCAGACCCAGTTTCATTTTTTAAGGAGCTTGACATAGGAAAGTGAACTATGTTCTGACCAGACCTAGTTTCATTTTTTAAGGAGCTTGACATAGGAAAGTGAACTATGCTCTGAACGAACTTCATCAGAATGAACAAGAAGTCGTTGCTTCCAAGAGTGTCACTCCCGGGGGAAGGACAACATCTTGTAAGTCAGGACCCAATGCCCCCAGGACAGTATGTACGACGGCAGCATCACTAGATACAGGCACGGGATAAGTAGCCACGTAGTTGACCTGCGGTGGGGCAGATACAATCGGTGGATAAAAACCAAGAGGGGATGGCAACTGCGCAGGAGGCGTCTAGGGACTAAAGAATGACAATTTATCTATAATCATATTCTTCCATCGTGTGGAAAGCAAACCACATGGAAAAGCGAAGAGACAAGAGCCCCCATGGCATAAACATAGCCACGGCCAAGGAGAAGACTGAAATCTAAAGCACCTTGGGTAACCAGTATGTCTATATAGACGATTTTGCTTCCCAAAGTAATAGGGAACTGCGGAAGGATCCCTAATGGTTGACTGGTTCCTCCGTCAAATGCCATCAGATTATGTGCGACCGACATAAGCTGTGGGGAGACCAAAGCTTGCCAAGTAGTGGAAGGCATAAGACTGACAGATGCACCCTCATCCAAGATAGTGCCAAGTACTACCTTATCATAGGCATGTACTATAATCTATAAAGGCACATGGGATCGAAGGCGGAAAGTAGTCAGGTGACTCCAGTCGAAGGAAATGACTGAACTACTTGGTGGGGGAATCGTATGATTGCCCCCCTACTCTGAAGAAGGACTCTCGAGATCAGCTGGGATGGGAGAGTCGTCTTCGGACTTAGGAGAATCTGATGAGATGAGAAGAACATGAGCATGGTGCTCTTCCGAAACAGAGTGATCAATAGGTGGTGAGCCCAAGTTGACACTCTCTCCGACCAATAGTTGGTCTCGAACAGGCTTAGCACAACCCAGTTCGGAAAGAGGAGGATGGACAAGAGAAGGATCTAAATCAATCTCTTTGTCGACAGGGAGAGGATCTGAAGAGAGCCTCTGATAACCAACAGGGATTTGGGGTGAAAAAGTTGTAAGACTTTCCAAAACAATAGAAGCTTTATCCATGAGTGGACAAAGGTGAAGGGGATGGTTTTCTTCACATAGCCTATAGGGGAATCAAATCTTCCCTTTCTTCTTACTGTTTCCAGTTCATAGGGTAGCATCACCATGAGCTTCAGAGGACGATGAGGGACAAGCTGGATCGTGAGACCATACTTCTAAGATCCTAGGAATGCTAGGACAATGACGAAGAAGATGGTCACCCTTGCACAATTTATAAGGAAACTTAACCTTCCATGGAGGAGCGGAAGGAGTTCCAACCTGAGCTGTACTCAGGGCAGCAGCTGCACTTTGAGCCCCTCACTTATGAGACTTCTTCTTCTTCATCTTCTTCTTCTTCTTCTTCTTAACAACCTCGTTACTTGAATCCAGACTTTCACCAGGCGAAGTAGAAGTTGAGGACGTAGAAATAGGCGAAGAAGGGGAGAGGTCCACCTTGGAATCAACATGATGTTGTTCGAGTGGAGGAATTGATTGACCAGTAATTGAGACATTAGGGACCACAAAGGTTGAGAAAGACCAAACAGGCAACCCAACAGTTAACCCAGGAAGGGACAAAGTTGCCATGTACGGAGCACCAATATTCCCAAAAGGAGGAAAATGACCAGGATTCCCGTCAGAGGGGATTCCTGGGTTGGTGGACTTTGGAAAAGTTTCCATCAACAACTGAAAATCGCACATGGGGCTGAAAAAAATTCAAGACACACAATCAAACGACCAACAAGCAGAATCTAACAGGGCATGTGGTCACGGGTGATTTAATTTTTACCACATTGAAATTAAGAAACTTTACCGTTTCATGTTTTAATAGTCAATAAATGGATAAAAGGTGACTCTATCACTTTTAGATTTGAAACAAGCATGAAAGGACAAGCGCTTGGTGATCCTTTCAAATTTAGGGAGTCATAAAAGATCAAATGACTGCTCAGGGATACTAGGCAAAGAGGGTGTACCAAATAACCGTGAACTGCAATATACACCTTGGTTTTAGAAATGAAAGAGAAATCAACCAAGGACTTTTCGTATGTGCAGGCAATCTCCTCGAATGTTGTGTTTGGTGTATCATGGGTATAGGGCAGCAGACTCGGCTTCCTATGGATAAAGGATGATAACCTAGTGGGGTCTCCCCATATACTCGACATTACGTGGGAGCACAATTCCGTACTAGACCACTATTGAGTCACAGAAGGAGGACTCGCCCAACCTTGAGTGAAAAGAAAAGTGACTAGGTTTAATGGCGTCGGAACACGTCTCTAGCCTAGACCTCTAAACAATGTGCGTTATGTTCCAATGCACTGTTAGATTCATTCAGTTAATTTTAAAGTTGATCTTGGATTATGTTTTAGTTTTCAAGCCTTACCATATGTAATGTCTCAAAATTTCCTAAATGCAAGCTATATGCCACAATATATCATTTTATTCGGTGAATGCTAACTATAGAGGGTTGAGAGCTTTCACACAAACAAAATGATTATAAAACAACCAACGATATCTCTAATGCAGCTAATGGAAATTAAAAAACTTTTCTTTAAAGTCACTAATCACTAATAACAATGAAAATCTCTAAATCACATTAACTAATGAAGAGCAAAAGAGTTTTTTTTTTTGTTTAATGTCAAGGACAAGATGCACTAAACAAATTTTGAGAAATGATAATAAGAGAGCAAAAGCAAGCAAATTTCACTCAATGCAAGCACAATCAGATCCCTGAATTGACAAAGCAGTCCTTCAAAACCGAGAAAAGTCCCAAAGACACAAATGAACCATGTAATCTAGGCCCAAAGCGAAACAAAGCGGAATTCAAGTGAAAAAGAGGTAGGTCACTCAAATAACACAATAAAATGATTAAAAACCACTAAACTAGTGTAAGGGAGCAATCAAAAAGTCGACCGGACCAATAAAAGACCAAAAACTCCTAAGGAAGGCTCGACACACAAAGCCACTAGATGCCCTAGGGCTAAAAACGTGAAATCGATAGAAAATGACAAACAACCAAAGGATGAAGGTTAAAACCAGTCAAATAGGACTCCAACACACTCAAGCAGTGAAGAAAATGTATCCAAAACAAAGACCAAGCTCAAAAGGCTTAAAATCAAGCACACTTTAGCAGTTACTAGGCCTGACGCGCCTGTCAAGCTGAAACTAGCACCTTTTAAGGATTGGCGCGGGTTGTATATTGACAACTAGCGCCAATTGGCGTGACTGTTACGCAAAAAAGCACACCAGTCAAGTTTGTATGCCAAAATGAAAAATAAGCAATCCAAAACCAGGCCAACGATAACCAGGTAAACCAAGAAGCAAGAACAACAAAAGAACCCAGCCCAAAAGGCTGACCAAGTAAGCAAAAAATCAAGAAACAACCAAAAAGGCAAGACAAGCTCCCCAGCAGAGTCGCCAAATTGTTGAGGATGTAAATCCCCTCTGCGGACAGAGGCGATCCCTACTAGCCTAGACCGGGTCTAACAAAAATCATCAAACACTATAGCGCAAGTTCCTAATTGTAAATTAATAGACCAATGATGAAGGCCTACCTGGATTCCAACGCTATTGTTTGTAGAAGAGGTGGTGCTCCCGTTCCTTTGCTCCGGCAGGTCACAATCCTCACGATCTCCGTGAATGGAAACCTGCACATACAATAAATGACACAAACACAAGCATAAAATCCATAATATGCAACTATATATCAGTCAGAATGGATATAACTCATCATCATCACAAATAACAACAATAGTGGAACCATAACCAATAGTCGTTCATTAATACTTAATCAAAGAAGAATACAACCAAAGTTCTGATGCTAGATCCTCCTTTGGCGGGTAGTCAGTAGCACATGTCTCGTAAAGCCTGTCAGGAATAAGGACAAGCTTCTCTCTTTGGTTCTTGGACAATAATCTCCTTGCTTGGATTTGGCCTTATGGGAATTAAGAAGGCTCTTGCAGCATGAAGCTCTTGGAAACTTGACAATTCTAAATCTCTGGAACTCTGGGACTAGCTTGCAAAGGAAATGGGCAAGCTTTTAAAGATGGAGGAAGGGAAGTTGGGATCATAGCCAATAATCATGGGATTGGCCATATCATCGAGGAAGCTTCCATGAGAGGTGGCAAACCACTTCCTCTCTATGGAAATCTGTAGCCGAACCACCCAACTCAAGATAGATACCAGTCTAGGAATTTGTCAGGACGAAACTTCCGCCATTTGTTTGTTTAAAAACACCTCTGATTATGGTTGGCAAGGGTGCAACTCTATTATAGCGCCAATTGGCACGCACTTTTTGGAGGATTTCCCCCCTTGGTGCGAGGGCTGCACCATGGAACCGTGCCAATGGAAAAAGAGATATTTTTAGGGTTTTTCAGCAGGAGATGTCTTCAGGGCAAACAAAGCTCATGTTCAGTGGAATGCAAAGCAAGTATTTTCAGGCCGTGCCACTTCTCATATTTCTCGGAATGAGTCCTCCAAGATGCGGGAGAGGGGTAGCAGGGATGGTGAAAAATTGTTGTGTAACAAGATGCATATTATTAGAGCGAGGTTGCAACATTGGACCTCAGGTTAAAATAAAATCATCATACATGTTTGTATGTTTGGCATGTAGACTTGATGGTTAATGGTTGTTATAAGCATTATGGTTATGTACATGTGTATCATTCTATTTTTGTTGTGGTTACATGCATGATATATGTTATTTGATTAGTGCAATCATATGCACATGCATTGGATACTCATGAATGATAGTAACATGTTATTATATGCATTACGGTCATATGAATTGCAGTCATATGAATGATGAATATGGTCGTTTCAACTAAGATCTTGATGTTATATGTGTTATGCAAAAATTTCATTGTTGTGGACAAAGGTGAATTACGTAGATCTAGTGGTTTGATCTAATAGAAGACAAAAAGGTTTGAGTTTTCCTTAGAGAAATTATAAAATCAGAAAAAATCCTACCTTGAATCTAGAATAAGCTTTCCTTTCCTCCTTGCTTGTAAGCTCCAATTATAGCTCCAAGTGTTATAATTATAACTTATACACATGACTAAAACTAGCAAAGGATCCACAAAATCCACATAGCATAATCGAAAATCTCTATTCAATGAATCAACATGGCATTGAAATACATGAGTGCAAACATAACAAAAAAATATAGGAAAACAAGATAATTTTTATATTGACAAATATAGGAGAGGGTTTACAACCATAAATTAAAGTTGACTTTGTAGATGTATCCCCAAGTTTATTTGTCCTTCCTTGTCACAAAGAATACCTCAACATCAACCCTAATGCATGAATATAATGATTCCTTTAGGCTTAAAGCAACAACATGATGGCACTAGCAATCTCCAAAATCCAACCCACACCCTATGGGAGGCAATAAATATATAGGGTACGAGTTGTAGTTTAGGATTTACCATTCTAGGCTTGAGATCCACATATGACGGGAAGATGAGCTCAAGGGAAAAGAGATAAGATCTACAATATAGGATCAAAAAGGAATTTGAGATCTCTATCTACGATAAATAGTTAAAACTACATTAGAAGCTTCTGAAAGAGGAAGCTTTGGAGATATTTTTTTTTTTCCTAAATTTCTAGAGTCAAAGCATCTATAGAAGGGTGCAACATGTGCTGACCAATGCTAGTGCTTAGGTATGCAACATGCATTGAATGTAGGTGGTTAGTAATTCAAGGTGCGATGGGGTTAAAACAATGTTTTTGAGATAATTTTCCTAGATATTTAGACTTTTTGTAGAAGTGATGCATAGGGCTTTGCAAAGGGATTATGAAAAAGTGTTAATGGATGTTGATTAATCTAGATTGCAAGACTTTTGGGTTGATGTGACAAAATAGCTTGTAACATATTCCCCCCTCAAGTACAAACTCAGAAGAAATGGTTGAGGACTGAAGTGCTTTACCTTGTGACAAGTTCGGACCAAGAAAAAAATGGTTGAGATAATCATATGTTAGAATACATATTACATCATGATATCATTGATGAGGGAGGCATACCCATACGCAACCTAAAAGCCATGTTACATGTACAATGATTAAAAAGTTTCATCCAATGATGAGAAAGTGTGGACCCATTCTTGGATGACTATTTTAATGATCACAACCATCATACTTTTTAATATTGTATTAACTCTAAATCACAAGCCAGATGGATGGAACTAGATCCAAAGTCTTCTATTTCATTCCCTCGACCACTTGATGTATGAGTCTAACCATGTGAATAAATGAGTTAAAGTTGAACATTTTAGACACCATCTGATTACCTGCAAATGATGTAAGCCATTAACAGATGCGAAATAAACCACTAATGAAATTAATGGCTCTCAAGGTAACATAGTACAATCTATGTGGTGTGAATGGCTGAGCTGAAGTCTAACACCACATAGAATCTCCTAGTCGAAGGAAAATGATGAAAACTTGTTGTCGAAATCAAGGAAACTTGTCATTGGTGTATGAAAGATCCAAGGTATCGAAGGGAGTTTATAAGTCAACTTCTTGGATAATGTGTTGATGTCAACATGAAGTGACCTATCACAGAAAGGCCTTGATGTATCCCCCCATCAATGATATGAAACAGGTATCAAAATTTGAGACAAAATGATGTTCATGTAGAACTGGCTCAGAATCAGAAGATATGAAATGAAGGCTTAGGAGTATTGCAGCATATAGTAATTGAAGGAATTCTCTTGAACATATCAGCAAAACTTAATGGAGTTGGTAGCATTGACGCAAAATTGAAAGCCGAGGGTTTAAATATGATATGATTAACCAAAGAGGCAAGCAAATTTCCCAACCAAACAACCACTGAGATGAAGTGGAATAATGTCATGTTTAAGATCGACTCACTACCATTGATAAGTTAAGTACCATGTTTTCCAAATTTCCCAAACCATTTGTGGTTAGTACCTCTTTATTTTTTTGAAGCTTAAGGAGGATAACATATGCTTGATTTATAAGTTCATCCTTCTGATGAATCCCTCTCAGTATATTTAATGAACCATGGAAAATTTTAGGGGCGAATGTTCACCCTTAGGCGAAATTAAAGGGTTTTAAATTTTTAGTGGGCGAATATTTTATATCATAATACATTTTTACAAATCACCTCAAATAGCCCACCTTTTTTTTTTGTAGGAAAAGGTGTTACTCTCTTTTTCTATTATCACGTCAAAAAATTACAGCAGTATTGGTGGAGCCATCTACCCGCCCACCAGGGGAAACCGAGTAGGGAATCCACCTAAAGTTCTTAACAGCATACCAAAAAAAGAAATACCACATTCTGTTTTTCCAAGCTATATAAACAGTACAGTCCTTCCATGTTCTGATTCTGCTAATATGCATATGGTAGCTATCTATTACAAAATGAAGGAATCTGTCTAATTTATCTATATACCGTAGACTCATCAAAAAGAAAACAAGAACTAGAGTTACTCAGCTACATCTGCAAGGATCGGTGAGGTCTCTTTGCTGCTCTTCTACTCACCGTCTTTGAGCAGTTGCTGGATTTCATCCAACTGTTTCCCCTGCATCTCCATGGAAATTTACAGGATTCGGAGCTCTCTTCTCAAGTTGGGGACACCCTGAGCCAACTCTGCCATTTCAGTAGCAACCTGCTCCAAGGCCTTAGCAAGTAGCTGTTTCATCACCCAGTAAATGTGTAAGGACTGCTTGAATAGAGACATTCTGCCTCTCGTATTACCGGGGTCATGCACCAGAAATTCCCAGTCCTCCATTTCCGAATCTGATTGGGCTTGGATAGCCTCTTCTTCCATGTTTTGGATGATTCTCCTAATTTTGGGACTGGTATTCTGAGCGTATGCTCTCTCGGCGCGCTGAATTTTCTGTTCGAAGGTTTGTCTGGCCCTCCTCGCTGGTCGCCTGCTCTGCTCCGGCTTATCTCCCTTGTCTTCTCGAGCTTGATTATCCTTGCTATCCCGACCACTGTTCGGAGCAGTTGCGCGAACACCTTGAAGACTCCTCCTCCGCCACCCACGCTGTGGAACCCTTCTGCCCCGCTGGCTCCGCTGGCTAACTCCCATGGCGTACTGCTCCCATTCCTCCGCATTCATAATTTGGTCGCGGGTGCCATCCTCGTCTGAAGTATCGAGAATTTCGTAAATTTCCTCTGGATTCTCGTCTTTCACCACCCCTTTTCCCTTCCGGTATTGTTCTCTGGTTTTCTCCGCTTCCATTGCTTCCGGTAACCGGGCCCTCTTTCGAGTTTCCATTGTTCCGCTCACAGAAGTCCGACTATGCTGAATGCGGGAGGCCCTCAAGCGTCCTGTATTTCCTCTCGTTCTGCAAATGCTAACTGAATTTTCCTGATGCCAGGTGCTTTGCATGCAGGTTTTTATAAATTCCCAGACCCCACTCCTTCTAGCAGTCCCACTGTCCTTGATCTGCCATCTGTAACTCCGTTCATTGCATTTCCTATCAAACATCTTATTAGATTTATGCCGGTTTGAGGTCGCTGACATGTACCTGCCATTTCTGCGCCGGTTTGAATCCATGATTGGGTTTTTATGGGGTGGATTTTTCCCTTCAGATTTCGTACCTCCTCGATAGGATCTCGCATGGCGATCACCGATCTCCTCTCCAGGTCCTTTCTGACATTCCTTAACTTCCTGTCCTAAATTCTGACCGTCTCCAATCCTTCGCACAAGTATTACATTTCGCAGGGGGGACTTATTCATAATGAGCCTGAATGGTCTAGTCACTCCACGTCCTCCTGGTGATCCAGCTCATCGCTCCCCACCTTTCTACCTGTGGCTTGCTCATGATCGGCTTTGATGATGGTTTCCAATTCCATCCATTCCCTATTCCCGCACACCGCTCTCCATTGAGCATCCACCGTGCTACCGCGACCTCTGCATCCCCAGTTTGCCAAGAAGTCGGCCGCCTGGTTCTCTTTCCATCTCACATGGTTTATTACCTTATAATTAATTCTTTGCAGGAGTTCGGCAATTTCCTGAACAATTCCGGCTATTCGCCAGCTATTCGTGACCTTCTCCCAATTACACCCATTGCTGAGCTTTTTCAGCATTTCCACCGCAATCTGGGAATCTCCTGTAATTTCTAGATTGGAGTAACCATTTCTTACCGCAATCCGCAGACCTTGATGCAGAGCCCAGAACTCTGCTTCATTATTTGTCATTTCTCCCCCCCAATCAGCAAAAATCCATCTTACCTGGTTGTTGCTGTCCCGAAAAATACCTCCGAAGCCCGCTTCGCCTGGGTTCCCCTTCGAGGCCCCGTCGAAGTTCAATTTTATGAAATTATCTTCGGGGTAGCTGAATTTATCAGGGCTTTGGATCCCCATCTCATGACTGGAATTTTGTTTGTGGTAAACCATCTCAAATTTCAAGTCTAACTTGTTCAGGGTTCCTTCCTCCACCTGGTTAACCTTCCAATCCTCCCCCACCCATTTATCAACCAGGATTGTTTCCCACACTAATTTGACTGCTTTTCCCCAAATTGCCTCCGGTTCCTTTGTTGTGTTCTGAAATATCCTGCGGTTCCTCTCCTTCCAGATCATCCAGAGTACAAACCCTGAGATGAGGTCCCATGCTCTTCTTATTACTTTACATTGAAAGGTTTCCTTATTCCATTGAAAGACCACTTCATTGAATTCACTAGGGGCGTTTTCAGTTTTGCCAAAGGTTCGTTTGGTGTTCATCCACAGAGTCTTGGCAAAGGGACAGTTTATCAGCAGATGATTTCTGGTTTCCCCATCTGAATTACAAAGACAACATCTCGATGGGCCTTTAAAGCCTTTCTTTTGAATTCGATCCCAGGTTAGGATTTTATTCTTTGATGCCGGCCATATAAATATGGAGACTTTCGGCCACCAATTCCTTTCCCATATAATTTTCCAGTCAGGATTCTCTTCGTTTCCAGTTTGAGAGGAGGTTAGGAAGTAAGCCTCTTTGGTGGTGAATGAGCCTTTTATTGAATTCCCCCACCTGAGGATGTCCCTACCATTGCAAGCTTTGATCTTCCTTGATTCGACCTCCTTCCTGTAGGCTTCTCTTTGGTCTTGACTGAGCTCTCTGTCCCACTCCATCGGATCAATCCATATTCTCCAACTTTCTTCTAGGCTATTAGCTTTCCAATAATCCCTGACATGCGTTCTATCTCCTCCTATTCTATCTCGAATCTGGTTAAGTCCCTGTATGTTACTCAGTCTTTCCTTCTAATGCCATTTATCTTCCCAGAAGTTAGTTTCTTCACCACCGCGAATCTCCCAAAAGGTATGATTTTCAACCAAATCCCTGTTTAGACGAGCTAGGTCCCATATGGCCTCAAATAGCCCACCTTATTCTAAGGGAGATGGTAAAAAAGGTAAATTTAGCCCTTGAAATTAGGAGTTACAACCTTCCATTCGCCCTAATTTTCAAGAATAGGTTTTATTTAAGCGAATCCTATGGGCCAAATACCATATTTATAAAAGAGGTATGATAAATTAATAAAAATATAAATAAATGAGAGGCATGGTAAATAAATAAAACATTTTTTATATTTACTCCATAAGTCACCTTATATACATGCAAGGGTGTAAACAAATAAAAATATAAATAAAGTGGACGTATGGTAAATAAATAAAACATTTTTTTATACTTACTCAAAAGGTATGGTAAATAAATAAAAATATAAATAAACTAGACGTATGGTAAATAAATAAAACCTCTTTTTATATTTAGTCCATAATCCTCATTCTATTTATGAAGGCTCAAAAAGGAGGTTTTGTTTAAGTGAATCCTATGGGCCAAATACCATATTTGTAAAAGAGATATGGTAAATTAATAAAAATATAAATAAACGAGAGGTATGATAAACAAATAATATTTTTTATTTTTTATTTTATTTACTCCATAAGTCACCTTATATTTACAAACACTCAAAAAATGCATTATATTTAGGTGAAACCTATGGTCAAAATACTATGGGCTAGATTATTATTAATACCATGCAAAAAAAAATTATTAAACCTAATATTAGTATTAGTAAAAATAAAAATGGCACATGGTATTGACCCATGGTATTCACATGGAATGTGGCCTATTTAAATGTGCGAATTAAACCAGCATAGATCCATCTTTACTATGGATCTACTAAGCCCCATGGTATTCACGTGGAATGTAGCCTATTTAAATGGGAGAATTAAACCAACATTACACTGGATCTACTAAGCCCCGAGAGGGATCAAATATCGTGATATGAAAACTAGCATAGAGTGAAAAAATATTTGATCCCTCTTGGGGCTTGGTGGATCAAGAGTAAAAATGGATGTTGTAATTTAATGTATGTTAAACATTTTAACTTGGTTAAAATAAAAAATAAAATAAAAATCAATTATTAATTTTATTAATTTTTATAAATTACTAATAGTAATTTTTAAGCTTCAGGTTTATGATAATCCATGGTATTGACCAATGGCAATACCATGGTATTCATGTGACCATAGACTATTTAAAGGGGGAATTCTATCATCTTAGATCCATCTTAATTGTGGGTCTACCAAGTGCTCAGAGGGATAAATAGATTTCATCCCCCTAAGAGTGGTAGATGTGGAGTTAAGATGGATATAGGTTAGTTTTTATGATAATGAATATATTAAATAGACTTAGGAAATTATATTGTAAAAACATATTAAGGTGAATGGTTAAAGCTACATTTACTCACTTCACAAAATTTAGTAAAAAATACCAATATCTCCATTAATATTGGTTTTTAACTTTTTCTGATTTAACAAAAAAAATTCAAAACAATGAAACCTTATCACTCTGTCTGCATCACCCTCGCAGAAGATTTCTCACCATTTTTCAAACATTCTCAATATGGTATCTTCATGAAAAAGTTTAGGTACTGATCTTGGATTAGTTGTTTGAAAAATAAGATGGTTTGTACAACCTTTCATCTTCTGTGCTATTCTTAGTTTGTCCTAACGTTTCGTAGGGGTGGGAGCCATTGCACCATATTTTCCTAAAAAGTGGAGATTGTTCACCAAAAAGGAAATTAATCTACATGTTACACCGCTGCTAAAAAATGCGAGACCTATGAGGGTATTTAATTATGCTAATAAGAAATTTAGATTTTATTATTTAATTGAATATTTCCAATTAAAATAATAATAAATCTACATTTATATATTCATATATTGATTGGAAGGATTCTAGCAATGGTCACTTCTTTCAATTAGATGCCCTTCAAGCCTTTGGGATACTTAATACTTTCTTATATAATATAGATGGGGCTTGCTACTTGTTAGTGTGTTGGGGTAAACAAACTTGATGTGGTTTTTTTATCTTGCAGTTGGAGTCTATGGAATAAGAAAGAAATTTGATAACTTGAAAAAGCGGCAGCTTGACAAAAGTTGTAGAGAAAAGATTAATCTCTCCTACCTTGACAGAACTCGTTGTCAATATCAACACCTACAAGAACTTTGTTGTGGAATATTATCAAAATTAATAGAAGGATATGAAAGACTGTATTGTGGGATCCTTGACAAATATGACCACTGAAACTTGGAACATTGTTTGTAGGAAGAGAAAATTATGTTTCTTTTTTCCAAACATGTGTTAGTATATTACAATTTAATGAATATGTTTTCTTATTATCATATATGGTTTCATACTTTAACAAAACATTCACCAAGACTTCATAATGTTTTATTATTCAGTAAAAGATTTGCTAAGATCTTACAAGATTTTATAATTTAGTGAAAGATTCTCCATCACTATACAAGATAATATAATCTGGTGAGAGATGCGACAAAAAAATTATATATACATATTATATTATTGATAAAATCACCTCCCATTTTTCCTATGTATCATGAGGATTAGCCCATTTATTATACATATAAATTTAGGGTGGTTCTTAAAATTTTCCCTGTAATGAACCTTGAGAAGGAGTAGTTTAGTCTCGTCATGTTTGGCAAATCCAACACTTTTTGATTCTTTTATGAGTCCAGCGAAGGTGTAACTCGACTCCTTTTTCATGTTTATAGAGTTTGAAAAAGAGGCAAAAAAGAAAAATCCAAAAGGTTCCTTTAAGTAAAATTGTCTCTTGAGTCCAAAAAGGCAGAAAATGATGCTAAGGAGAAAGTCTTAGCCATGTTCAACTAAGGTATTCTTTTTTCGTAAATAGTCTATCCCAACCTGGAAAAGGGTTAAAATTGTACTGGGCTGAAATATTTTTATTTACTTGAACGAGTTCGAAAAGACAAGTGCTCGGCATTAGGGAGTCTGAAAAGAGCTAAAAGAGGACTCCTCTTGGAGGAATGAGTGGTATCAAGGGTAGCAACTGGTTTTGATCATGACATAACTTCTCAAAAAATGTAGAGGTCAAGAGGCTAGTTTAATAAGACCAATCATCACATTTGTTCCTCAGGAAAGGGTAAAGCAACCAAGTGAAAGCATATGATCAACCAAGCATATGGTGATGATGAAATGAGAAAACAAAATCTCATCTGGTAGAAATATTCTGGTAAAAATCGAAATCACGAGGGATAGCATGAAAATGGTTTCATTTTTACACAAGCTTGAAACATGTCGAAACTATGTTTGAGAATACTTGAAGATGGTTTTATTTTTTCATAAGCTTATAACATGAGAAAAACTATTGTTGGCTTGAGGGGGCTTGGACCCAGGTTCAAAGTTAGTTTCGATAACCAACAAAACCCTATAATACTAGCCGTTTTGGCAACAGTCTGCTTAGTGTAGACTCTAGCCTTACCTGAGGCAGTATTGGGGGATGCTAGAACTAGGATTCTGCATCCAGAAGGCCATGTGATGTAGCAGCGAGGAACCTCCTTAAATTAGGGCCCTACCTGGCCTCGTGAACCGTTATCTTCTGAATCACAAACATAACGTTATTTCTACTTAATTAGACCTATGAGCTTTGCTTAAGTGTTCTAACATGCATAAGTTATTAAACCAGGTAGATCTAAATCTTTGTGATGCGATTAAAACAATATAACAAAGAATTTAATCATAACTGAGCATGAAAAAATAGAACATATAAATAAACATAGAATGTACAATTGTCTTCAAAATTGCTTTATTACTCTAGCTTTTCAATACATACACATATTTTGACCCTGCACATACAGTTGCAACGGCCCACGCACTCAGCGACAGACATACCAAAGTCTCCATGCACTCAATTGTAGGAGCCTTTCCCTTCAACATAATACAAAATCACTGACTCAAAATATTACTTATCAACTATCCATGAACTTAGAACTGCCTCATGACTCGTGGATCACTCCCTTTTATATATTTTACATTACATTACCATGGTCTGCGAACCATCGGAAAAGTTCCTTGTATCATAAAAAATGAGCCATATCTTTGCAAAATAAGGAGATTTGACCCTCTTAAAAGACCCTTTGACTCTTAAAGTTTTTCGTGCTCAACTCCTCAAATTGTGTAGACTTTACAATATTACAAAATTTTACTCAAAAATTAGACAAACTTTGACCTAGGGGTCCCCATCCCAACAAGCCACCAACAAAAATATGTGACTCATCCCGAGTCACTCTTCTAGTACATCCTCGATGTGCGCTTTGAGGCCGTTGAATTCTGCCTTTCATGCTTGAAGCTCCATTGTTCACTACGCGATGCCCTGCCGAACCTCTCAAGCCAACTTATCAGTAGTTTGCCCCTCGACTAAAAATCTAATGGTCTTCTTCATCTACTGCATGCCTTTTAGTTTACTCTCAACAAACTTAGAAAGTCGACTTGTTTCGTCGGCCCACGGTTGCATTCTTTTTAAGAGGATTGAGGATTTTCATCGCAGCTCATCTATCTAAATATGAAGGGTCTTCCCTTGCTGGAGTTTGGTGAACCATTGAATAAGTGCTAAGGTTTGCATTGTTTCTTGGATCTCATCAAATTGTAGTTTTTTTCCCAGATGTCTGCTTCAATATTTTTTACATGTGGGTCCTCCTACAGTGTAGCCCACAACTCCATGGTGCTTTCAAAAATCTAGTTGCAATCCTTGATTACATCATCTAGGAGTTCCATATCAACCTTGGTAGTAGCCTCGCACTGCTCGCGAACTTCCGGAGATTTTGTTGGTTTTAGCTTCATCTGTAGCTCTATGACCTACATCTTCATTTCAAATTTAAGTCATTCCACCTCTGCTTTCGACTCCTTCACCACGACTACCAGCTTTTGAAGCGCAATAAAGGAAACAAACTGATCAGAAATTGAGCTAATTGCATAGCCTCGCAATTTCTTGACAATATGAAAATATTTGTTCACTTGGTCTTGAGATTTTCAAACAAAAATGATGATAGGGTCAGCTCCTGCACATGGCAGCACAGTGATACCTCTGATCAATGTAGCATCAATTGGGATCCTTTCCCCTAGCCATAAAGCTTCATCGTGTACCAAGGTCAGCAAGTGGCGCACACATATGGTATTGATGTTGTTGCACCCAAAATGAGGTGTAGACAACATGCCCAACAACCTGATGTGTTGAATCCCATCTGCTCAAGTGATTAGCTCTACTTGGGTGACACCGAACTCCTCATAATATACCATTTTTAGGTATTTTCTTGTCTCAAAATGATGGAATTTGGCCCTTTCTGCGAATCCCAATCCTCCATGCATAGTTGCGGTAACTAAGATCTTCCTCGTTTAAGTCAACTAGTTCCATCGATTTATTTTGTTTTTCTTTGTCTAGCTTCACATTGCTCCTTTGCTCAGCAATCATCCTCCTCGGTGACTTTCTGATGAGGGGCTTTTGTGGTTTCTTTTGCCTCTTTACTGTTGTTGCTTCTACTGGTTTGGCCAACATTGCTGCCACTCTTGTAGTTGTAGGCTTCGGCCTCAAAGATCTAGGAGTTATAGTGTGTGTAGGAGGAGTAGCAGTTATGATGCATGTTAATCCTTGTGTCAGAAATGTTGAATAACTATCCTACCAATCCTCACCTGACATGCAACATTTCTCTCGGATGAAACTTAGGAGCAAAAGGTCAGAAGAATTATTCAATAGGAACAATTTCCAAATGTCGAGCAAGAGGTCATATTTATAGCTAATTTCAAATTCAAATTCCGGGAATGCCTCCCAATCTTCCTCATAAATGTGAATTTGGCTGCATATTTCCATAGATATGCTCCATATATGCACTTCCCCCGACCCCTTTAATGGAAAAATCATGGTCAAATCAACTGTAGCTTCTTCAACGACCATATTCTAGGAAGTCTACACGAGATCCTCCCTTATGGCGCAGCTACATTGTCGTAGCCTTCTCCAACTATGCCATCTTCCTAAATGTCATATAGCCCTCCTTTGAAAAAACCATTTCTTGAAAGAGTATTTTATATTCCTACGCTTTCTTTCAGCTGCGTGAAGCACTAAGACTTTCCTGCTGCCATATAGCCACTGTAGCCTTGCAGGAACAAGATCGTCCTTGTATACCTTCAATCTGCTTCCATTAATCTTTCCAGGAAACAACTCCCCATTCATCTTCGTGAGCTATGTTATCCCTTAGAAGTCTTCCCTAGAAGTTATAAAAGAAGGAATAGTATGAGGTAAACATAAACCTAATCTTTTAGACTCGGGTTGTAGCCAACCTAAGTCTAGAGAGGGCTCTCTCTTTATAATTTAACTTTGTTTTTGGTATGATTTTAAGCTAGTTCTTAGTGCTCATAAGGTTTTGAATTTGGTTGGGTGGTGGAATTCTAGGGACAGATGGATAGAGCGAGGCTTTCAAGGCATTGGGCTATGGAGTCAATCAAAGGATGGCTTAACTGGATTAGATCAATCACTAAAGGAAGAGTTCATAGTGTAGGTTAGCAAAGCAAAAGGCAAATATTCAAGTTCCAATGGATGAGGTAGTCCTAACCAGGGTAAAATGGAAATGAAGAATCCTTAAACCGGGATCAAGATGAAGAGCAGGAAGTGATCATGAGCAAAGGGAAACTAAGAATCCTTTACTATAGACCTAGGGGGGAAACTATGGAAGTAAGGGAGCAATTAAGAATTCCCAGACTAAGATAGTTTATAAGAAAACATTAAGAATGTAAACAGTCAAGACAAAGAGCATTAAAGCTAGTTCTGAAATATCATTGCTAGTTTAACATTCAGATTTAATAGAGACACATATGATTTTTAATAGACATAAAGAGAAACAATAATACACACTAGAGAGAGAATACTTATTTGATTTCTGCTTTACACAAGAATCCTGTGAAATGTCTTTACTTTATTCCTTGATCCAGCAAGGCAATCCAGTCTTGATTACAATAGCTCCTTAACTTGAGAAGAAAATGTCTATAGAAATGTCTTTGAATCCACACTCAATACTTCGAAAAGTGAAGTATTTATACAAAAATCATTTACAAAATATCTTAAAACAATATGAGAATTAATCTAGGAAACCAAAATATCTTCAAGCATGAAGATAGAGACAGATGGATAATTGCATCATGATGTCCCTTTTATTGTGATTGTGTTGAATGTTTGCAGTTCAAATTTGAGCTCTTTAATCTGGTTGCTGGAAACCCTTTTTCCTTTAACTTTTGACTGATACTCTTTACCTATTACTCTTTGACCCTATTTAACTGTCTTTTCACTTGCCTTCAGATTTACTGTGGTAACTTATAGTAAATATATCATTTTTACCCACCATTCATTTTCAGACAACTTTATCTTGAGCATCTTTCTATATATCTCATCTACCTCAGTGTATTTGGAAAAATTTGGCTTGATGAAAAATAAATGCTTTATCTCATGCTCTAGGAAGAATATATTTTCTAAAGTATCATATAATACTTTCCCTATTAGCAATGATTTGACTCCTGAAGTGCTTGCCTCTTCTCTGAACAATTTCTCTAGTCTGTCAATATAAGCCACTTGGGTCATAAGTTTTTCATTGATTACCCTGGGATTAGGAAGGCCTTTACTTATCAAAATTTGAAGCTTTGCCATGAATCTATCAATACCAACTTGCAAGTCATGGCACTTTTTCTCTAAGTTAAGCATATGGTTTCTTTTAGAGAGAAACTTTTTGATTTTAAGGATGACTTTTGTTCTATCTTCCACACCAATATCATCCATTTCATACATGTTCTTACTGTTCAGGAAATTGATGAGTCAATTAGCTTCCTCAGGCTGGTTTCCTAGGTCTTCCTTTACCTTCTGTATTGCTTCGGTGGCTACTTTCACCAATTCTACTTGCTCGAATATTACTTGAATTGATGGCCAAATATCATTGACATAGTCAATGATATTGGCCCAGAGAATCTCTTTAATTTCTCCTAGTGGCTTTTCAATGTTAAATCATTTTGAAGGAACTTTATCCACTCACCCATCCTTAGGGATTTTTGTTCTTCTTCTTTCTATTGTATTTGGGCAAATTGACAGTTAGTTTCTAAGCTTGTCAATTTCTCCTTAAGTCTCTTAAGCTCTGTTGCCTGGATGGACATTTCCTCCATGGATTTCATTAACTCTATTGTTTTCTCTATTGAAGTACTTGTAGTTGTAAACTTTGTTGTTACCGGTAGTGCTATAGCAGGTGGAGCTATTGGTGCTATAGAGGCTTCCAAAGTTGAAGGGTCTGCAGTTGTTACGGTGGGAATGGCAGTTGTGGAGGTAGTGGGAAATTCACTTTGCTTGTACTGAATCATTATGTCCAATTATTTCTCTGATTCTTTCAATTGATCATTTAACTTAAGGACCAAGTCCATAAGGTCTTCTTGTTCCTTCTGATCCTCTAAGACTTTTTTTGTTTATGGATGATGAAGATGTGGAATTTTGAGCTGCTTCTTCAAAGAAGCTATGTCATCATTCTTATTTTAATTAACCTTTCTGTAGCTTTCACATCTTTTGGATCATGTCCCAACTCTATGATTAAATCCTCCAAGGACTTGATTCTGGTACCCTTGGCCTATGAGGAGGCCTTTTCTAGTTGAAACTGTGCTGATATATTATTCAGGGAATTCTATAATTGGTGGGCTACAATGGCTTTGCTTGTTAACGTGGAATATACCATCTCTCTTGTCTATTTATGCAATTCAATCTGGTCAATAGGATGTATGTCTTTTGCTAGCACTTCAAAATCTGTCTTCTGGTAGTCAGCTGCTAATTTGGGCTGCTGAGTGGTGGGCTTCAGGAAAGTCATCTACATTTTTCCTTCTTTCACATCAAAGGCTAACATAAGCCTTGTTTGGTTTGTGGGAGCCATTTTGAGGTATTATGCATAGCTTTGGGCTTTTAACCTTTCATTCCTAGCCTTTATTTCCTTGTACTTTTCTCTGATATCCTGGTCTTGCTCAGTTGGAATCCTTGACAAGGACACTTCTAGACTTTTTGGTTTTTCCAACATTTGAGCATGTGATGTGGAAGGTTCTTGTGTTCCTCCAGAGGGAGTAGCATGCTTCCTCCCTTCTCTTTCTGTGCTAGTGGCTCCAACTGTTTGTTCTATGAATTCTTGCTCGGAGAAAAGATTTAACCTTTGCCTTTTGACATATGTTTGTGAAATGGCTCTACCTGAAGGAGTTTCCTCCTCCCTGACTCTTTTGGGGTTTCTATCCTCATTGAGAGGAGTCTGCACAATATGGGGAGTACTCATAATGTGCTCTGGTAGTCTTGTTTGAGTTATTTCTTCTCATAGGTCTCGTTGTTCTAACTCTTCTTGAACATGGAGTCCTTCTTCTTCTTCCTGTTCAATGTGTGCCTGTGATTACCTTTGGGCTTGGGATTATTCTGGTACCTGTATGAAATAATCTTCATCAAGTCTCCTCTCTAGATATATTAATGCATTTTCAACAGCAACTTCAATGCTATCTCTGTCTACTAGAGTATTCTCCGCCCATTCCAACTGATTTGCATATTGTTCTATCTCAGTGATTTTGTGGTGGATATAGGGAGACAACTTGTTTTTTTGTCTTCTATTGCAGATGAAATCAATGGGGTCATATCTACAGATGAAGCTTTGTTTCAGTTTGAGCCTTTGAAGGATTTCTTCTGCTTCTCTTCCAGCTTCTCGCCTATTGCACACAAAGGGGCCTAGTTGATCTTTGATTCTGAGTTGAGCCTTCTTCTTGGCCTTCACAAAATGTACCTCATCTGAGTTGATTATATTTTTGTAGTACTCCAGAGAAAATAACCTCATCCAAAGGTATTTGGGTAACTTGTATGGTTCTAACTCACATCCATAGATCCTAATTTCAGTGTGATTTTGGTATAAGTACCAATCTCCCTCTTTGTGTTGTTTTGAAAGTTGTAGGATCCCCCTGATATCTTAATTCATCCTTGGAGGAGGACTTCCTAGCAGCATGGTCACTACAGGATATACAAAAATATCTATGAAGTTTGAGTACGGATATGGTGATTCATATTTGTGGATCAAAGGAGTCCAAAAGACCACTGACCTAGGGTTGCCTCTCCTATCAAGTTTTTGAAGAGTAAATGGGAATTTATCAGCTTGATAATATAAGAAAAGGTGGTACAAAACTAAGGAGTACTTAAATACTCTTTCTTTGTTCATTCTCATGAATTGATCATGCATTTTATCTGCTATGTACTTGGCATAATCATACATGACAGCAAGGGGTTGTCCTATGGTAAAAATGGACATGAAGGCAAGAATGATTTCATCGACATATTCACTGGTAGTATGGCGTAAGACACTAGATATCATTGACACAATGTCCTGGTCAAGTTTAGAAAATATAGTCCACATGTATGGGGGAGGATCCTTTAGAATGTGTTTCTCTTCCATAATGAAGGTCTAGAATATTTCAGCAAGTCTAGTAGCAGTAATCTTGGGGAATTTTTCAAGAAAGTCTCCAATGGAAATAGGGGTCAGATTTTGTCCTGGTTGAAATTGAAGGATTTCATTGATGGATTCAGTAGTGATGGTAAAGAGTACATCTTGGTTTGGAGACATCACTGCTCTTAGACTGGGGCTATAATTGGTATGGAAATAATGAAAAATTAAGGGAAGATATGCACCTCTGGGAACTGGTACTTGGGAAAATTGGATTCCCAAAGCCCAATTTGGTTAGCTTGGTTTAGGTATTGGTCCCTGTGTCAGCAATATAGTTTAAGAGGGGATTCACAGACAACATATTCCTTGATTTGGAAATCTTTGTCTGCCAAAGGGAGATGGTCTAAATCCAGATGTGGAGTGGTAATTGGACAGACATCCATTGAAACTGGAGCGACCATTCTTAGTTCTTGTGGACTTAATAATGGGGAAAATGGTTTTTCAGTTAAATTGGGGGTAAAATTGGTTCAATTTAGAGCAGTTTAGGGTTGTTGGGCAATTATTTCACATAATTACTTGATAACTTAAATAAATTGAGTAATAGGTTTGGAAATGAGACAACATTTCTTGGTGAATTCGAATAAATACCTGGTTTTTGGCACTGAATGGGTCGATGGACAACTGTGTATAGTTGCAGGAGGTGTAGGTGATAGAAGGGTGGACTGGAAGTTTTAGCGGCTTTTGTAGGTTGGCCATTGGACGTGGGTTGACAGTTGCATGTAGTCTATCGCTTGCTTGGAGGTCTGAGCGTCTTTTTCATGATAAAATGAAAAAACAATGAGTTTTTAATTATATTTGCAAAGTCAACTGTTTGGCGGGTACATGGGAAAAAGGTACATTTGGCTTTTAGCAGAAGATGAGACGTTTTGTCGTCTAGCGGGAGGCGGTAAGTGGATTTGATCGCACCGCTTTTGGGCTGGAGTGGTTTTGGGGGGAGATAGCCTGATGCTGCTCATTGGGAGCCATGTAGCATCGGGGTGCAAAAGGAAACTGCCCATATCGGCCAGATAAAGGTCGGGCTTCAGAGGACGCCCAATATGATCGTCCACCATTGGATTAACGGGAAGCCAATCACACAGTGATCGGGGTGGGGAGTTGTACGAAGGGAAATGGAGGGGCCCGACCAATGATTTAAGCACGACGGAATTTGTTTAAACAATGGATTAAAGTGAGGTTTAGGGTGTCAAGGGTGTTTTCATTGGCGGAGGGTTTTGGTTATTAATTAATCGTTGATCAATTAATTAACCCATCAGTTGTGTTATTGTATTAATAAAGTTTATTTTTCAAAAAATTTTGGGGATGGGGTATTAATATAAGGGATTTGTTATATAACTATACGAGAAGGGTTATTGCTTTTTTTCGGGACTTAATACATATAAAGTTAAAATTTAATATGAAAAGGTTCTAAAGTGTAATGTATTCATTCATTTGTTGTTGCCATAACACATTATATTTAGGCTTGAAGTGTTTTTTGGTTTTTTGAGGAAAGGGGTCTTTTCATGGGGGGGGGGTGATCACTTTTTCTAGGATAACAAGGTTTTATCCTTAGAGAAAGGGGTTTATTAGGGGAATGTGACTTTTCCTTAGGAAAATAGTGTCGTTTCTTAGGAAAAGGGATTTGTTTGGGAGTATGAGTGACGTGAAGGGGGTGAATGTTCATGAGGGTAATTTTAGTACTTAAGACCTATAAATCATTGGGCCGAAGGTCCAGTCCCTCCAAAAGTCAGAGAAATGCTCTGAGCCCCTTTGACTTAGATTTTGGGTACTTAAGAATTTTAATTGGAAATTAGTTAAGTGAAAGGTGTAATGAGTGAGGGAAGTTAATAAATTTGAATTGATGGACTTGATGCATGTCCAATTTTCATCCATACTTAGAACTTTCATGATGAAGGTGAATAATATGATTTATCTAACAATCATCACAATTCTGTAACCTTTCTTCTACTTACCCACCTACTCATCCTACCATTTTTACTTCTCTTTATTAGGGTGCACTTAAGCTGGAAAACCCTTATCAAATCATTTTCTTTTCTTTTACAATAGTAATCCAACTAAGTCTAACCTTATTACATCCAAGGGCTCAGTTTGAACAGTTGAGCTCCTTTTATTCACTCTACCTAATCTACTTATCTACCAATATTACATTGTTTTCTCAGATTTTATTCTCTATCTATAAGCATAAAATTGAAAGCATGAAATAGTTAAGTTTAAAAATTTTGAATATCATGGATTGTGGCAAAGGTAACAAGCTGCACAAAATCATTTATTCAGCATCAAAAGTAACTAAGAGTGGCATTTTGACTTGCACACTTTCATGGTCTTTTTTTTTCTTGGGGTTCATTTCCATCTTTTTTGACCTTTTTTATTCTTTTTTGTCCTTTGATTTTTCTTTTAGGACATACCCTCTTTACATTTTTTTTTATTTTTTTAATATGGAAAACATTTGCAGAAAGAAAAGGTATGTACATATTATAGGTTTAATCTCAGCCATTCAAAAATTATGATTCCTATTGGTATAGGAACGTAACAGTGGCTCCGCTTAGGGATAACGTTTTCTCGTGAAATGTCAAGAACTTGTAGATCAATGGCCTTCTGAATTACTGTGATCTTACTCTGCAACTTTTTCCTTTTTACTTTTCTGCATTTTTGTTATTTATGATAATGAAACTTTTGAATCTTAGGGAATTTTCTTCGGGCTTCAACTCCAAAATTAGCATCCAATCAACACTATTTTTTTTTTTGAAAAATAGAATATGTACATGTGATTAGTGAAATAAATGACTAAGATCTACGTAGTTCTTAAGAATTCGACCATTAATTGGTCCTCCTTCTACTCTGTGACATCCAATTCCTTGAGGAAAAAAGCATTATTGCCCCTAAAAGCATAAATGATATAAGGGCCTTTCCATAGGAAGTCAAACTTCCCATGTTTAACATTATCCTATCTTCTTGAGTCCCATTTAAAAACTTTATATCCTAGGTAGAAATCTTCTGTCTTAGTCCTTTTGTCAAAAGCTTTCTTGATCCTTTCATGCATAACTTGGGATCTAATATACACTTCTTCTCTTGTCTGCTGTAAGTGAATTGTTTGGTTAATTCTCCTTTGAATATCATTTGGCTCAACTTGCACCTCTTCGAGTAATTTCATCACTGGTCTTCCCAAGGAAGATGGGAAAACAACCTCCATTCCATAAACTAATTGATAAGGACTGGTGCTAATGGATTTCTTTGTGGTCAGCCTATCTGCCCACAAGGCATTTACTAGCTTCTTGTTCCAAGTTTTCTTGTTACCTCCAACAATTTTTTTATGATATTCACTAAGTTCTTGTTGGAAGAATCTGCTAGTCCATTTCCTTAGGGATAGTAGGTTGTGGAGTGGGCCAGGGTTATATGATATTGTTATAGAAATCAATCATTCTCTTAGATTTGAAAGAGGTTGTGTTGTCAGTGATGATTTTGGTGGGGCATTCGAATCTAGATAGAATGTTGGCCTCAAGGAAGTTTATTATGACAGTTTGAGTGGCCTATCCTGAGGGTATGGCTTCTATCCATTTGGTAAAGTAATCTGTAGTAGTGAGGATCCATTTATGCTCGACATAGAAAGGTGGATGGATTTCACCAATGGAGTCAAGACCCCACTAGTGCATACCAGTATTGCAGCAATAATGTTGCAACTCCTGGGCTTCCATCCTTACTTTTATCAACTTGGTAGTTTGTAACAAACTTGGAAGCGTCGGTGCTATATGCACAAGTACTAGTTTTCACTGTAGGTTGTCACTTGGTCATCCGGTGCGAGATCGCTAGGAGATCAATCCAACTTCTATAGATTTCAAAAAAATCTCTATGTGTGATGAAAGGAAAGAAATATTACTCTACATATGCTATTCTAACTGCAGGAAGGAGAAAGACAGGAATGTAAAGTAAAACCTAGTAGACCCTTCTTAACAAGCTGATTCTACTTTTTCCAGAAACACTCTGAATACCATGAAAGAAATGTCATTACCTACTCAAGGAAGTAAACAACATCTAAACATGCTACTTCTATATTTTTATGTGTTTTTTTGTGAATTTAAAATGCATCTAATTTATTGTGTGCATGGTAGCGAACAGGTGGCGTTAGAGGGAGGTTTTGGAGCTTGGGAGGATGTAGGATGGTGTGGATGGGTCCTAGGAGGTATTAGGTGGCATTCCGGAGGCTTTTCCGACAATCAACCTTTAAAATAAAGCCTACGGGAAAAACTACAGGAGGACACAGGAAAACTACAGGAGGAAAACAGGCAAACTACAGGAGGCCTTCAGTAGGAGGCCAAGAGAAATTTTCACTGTTTTGAGGGTGTGAGAGTGGGTGGAAAAGCTGGATTAAGGTTAGAATGAGGAGTTAGGGTGCCTAAGTTCTACCATGAATCACCAGGGGAGAGAGAGAGATGATTGGGTTTACTCAAGGAGAGAGGAAGAAGTTCTATGAAAAATGAAGGAAACTAGGGCATAATTGAGGTGAGGTTTGGGAGACCTATAGGGCATGGATCAGATGGAGGGTGTGATTGTTGGCAAGCTGGCCTACTGCTAGAAGAGATTTACTGCATGGAAACTAACAATCAACCAAGAAAATCAAGCAACCAATGAAATGAGTGCATCCTAGGAAAAACAGAGTTTTGCATTAAAATGGCCTAAACTATGATGTATAGAAGGAATTGCTAGTAACTTTTGTAAGGAAGGAAAGAATGCAAAAGGCCTATTTTAAATCAGGAAGTGAACATGATAAAATAGTAAGCTCGAAATTTGAGAAGATTTTACACCAGCAAAAAGTCGACCCTAGTGAGGCCCTAGGCCTCTATAATTATAAATTTGATGCTACCAACAACTTCCTTAAAATCAGGAAGTCTTGGCTCCCAAAACTTGAGATAAATATAAATCAACTTCCACTTGCTCGACTGCCTTCTAGTGCATGATTCAAATGTTATTACTCCGAGCTAAATGAAGGGGAATTCGAAGTGAGGAGCAATAAATGAGAGGGATTCCCTCCTATAAGTCCTCTCCTCTATCTACTTCGAGTTATTGTTGTAGTTTGACCACTAGATCCTTGACTTTGACCTCGAAATCCATCAATAATCTGCGTTAGTTACATCTTAGGCCACATGGCATAATAACTAACTCAACTCACCGTATAAGCATAAATATAATCAGAAAATCATACAATAAGCTAAGAATGGTTGATTCGACTAAGTTAGGAGGTAAAATGAGCCCATATAATTACCCATTTATGAGGGTCATCATCACCCCCCTACTGAAGGTGTTGCTCATCCTCTGAGCCAATCTCTTCATCTTTTATCGCCCTCGTGGCCTCCCTAACATTCCAGGCTTCTAATGTGGTCTACTCATGTTCTCCATAAAATCCTGCATTCTTGTCTATGTCCTTCCACTACTCCTTCTATTCTTCTTCTCTTCTTCCTTCCAACATGCCTAATATGAGTGGAGGACTCATTTTGAGGCCAATCCAATTGACCTTCAGCCTTTGCATGGAGTTCTTGTACATTGGCACTCTTTTCAATGCCTCCTTCAGCCTCATGGGGGAATGGTATTCCCTGATTTGCAAGCTGTGGGGTAGGTTGTTCCATCTTCTCATACATGCATGCACACAGTCCTCCCCAAGTAGCCTAAACATATCTTCAATGTGTCCAATGGCTTGTTCCTGATTGGCTAGATATTTAGGGGCAATCCAAGGGTCATTGGAAAGCACGCTGTGTGTTCTAATGAGTGCCATAGGATTTGATGGCTTAGCTCTTATCATCAATGTTTCATTTTGCTCTCTTATTAACAATATTTTCATTTCTCCTGCCCTCAATTCTTCATGGTTCATCCATGAGGCCATGGCCATTAATTGCAGATCCCCTAGCTTAGCATTGGGGTCCCACATATTCAGGTCTGTGAGGGCCATGTTGTGTAGATAAAACTTTGCCATATTTGCTTTGTCCTTGGAGGTGCTTTGGTCACAAAAATCCATGAACTACCTGTAGTCTTGGAAAGGCATTGTGCCTCTTTGTGCCAAATTTTCTATTTAGAATTAAATCCATTGATCCTTCAGATAGAGGCCATAAGATTTGGTTGGTGTTCTGCATTGTAATGCTTCAATGGATAATCTGGCCATGTATGCCAAATGAGTCTCTTTCTCCTATAGTTGCCTCCTTAGAAATTCATTCTCATTCTCAAGGTGGCTTCTTGTGGCTTCTCTGTCTCTGAGATCACTCAATTCCCTGCCCATTTCCCTGAGTTTGTTTTCCATGTGGCCAATATACTCAACTCCTTTGGACTTGGCTATTTACATCCACTTATACGTTCTCACTCTCTCTTTTTCCAATTATAAAAACAGTGGAATTGCAAATTTCTGTGGGATTACCTTGCCTCCCTGAATTAGTCTATAATAGGAGTCAAGATTAGGTTGGGGGTTAGGTTCTTGTAGCTCTTGTGCTTCATCTTTCACCTCTAGATGTCCTCCGATCTTTTCCTCAAGTTTTTGTGTCTCCTGTAGTTTGGATAGTGTCTCCTGTAGGACTGTTTTAGCCTCCTGTAGGTCTGGTTTGGGGTCCTGTAGAATTTCCTTTCCCTTCCATGTAGAAGATTTTGGAGTCCCCCTTTCATAGATTATAGGTGTCTTGGAAGGAGATTCTTACACCTTGGCATATGGTGAATCTTCAATGTTAATGAGAGTCTTTGATGAGGGTTGAGGTTTTCCTGTTTTAATTCTGGTACTCCTCCTTGCCCTGAAATACATGGAGGTTTTTCTTTTCCTCTTTTGCTTCTGCTTGATTGGTGTACTGAGAGCAGTGTGGGTAGCTGCTGCTTCTCTTTCCTAAGTTTTAGGGGACTCTTCTCTTTTCTCTGCCCTCTCTGCCTCCTTTTCTCCCTCTTCTGTCTCTTTTTCCTCCTCCTGCTCTATCCCTTCAACTCTCTCCTCCTCTATTTATTTTCTTTCCTCCTCCTTCTCTTGATCTGTTATGCCACCACTGGCTTCATCTTCTCCTCCTTGTTGTTCTACCTCCTCAGTGACAACAGGACTGACATCATAGGTTAATGCCTTATGACATCCTCAGCTGTCATATTTATGAAAGCTTCCCATTCTATAGGGATTGTAAGGGTATGGAAGGCTTCCTCTACTAGGATCTTGATTAGTCCATGGTGAGATAACTACTATGAATTTCCTACTTGTACCTTGGTAATGGAGTCAATGAGGGAGTGAAGGAGAAAGTAAGGGATATTGAGCTTTTGATGTGCTGGGATATCCATGCCATATCTCAATTCTTGGAAGATTATGAAATGATATCCATAAAACATGTTGTGTCTCCCCTCACAAGAAATGTATTTGATCACTTGGTAGCTAACCTCATCCTAGGGATATGGTATACTAGCCCTCTTAATTCCATTTTTATCTTCAACAGGAGTTTCATTATCTTGGAAAAATTTCCTCTTCGCATCCTGGCCAATTTGTTTCTCATCTTTACTCCAAGGCAACCCAAGAGGAAGGGTGGTGACACCACTGATGAATTCAAAGGCTATTTCAATCAAGAGGCCTCTAATGGTTATAGTAGCATGAGTTCTTGTGTGAGGGACTAGAGAGAGAGAAAATTCATGGGAAATTTCATCATCAAACTCTCTAAACTTCTCAAAGAAATTCATCCAATTTTCTCTTGTAAATATTTCCACCACTTGAGGATGTGCATGGATTCTAGTGGAGTTAGTGGGCTATTTTCTCATAAACCCCCCTGCACTTCTTTGAAAAACTAGATATGGAGGTGGAGACAAAGAATTTTGAGTGAAATAGAAAAACAGAGGGGACTGTGTTTTTTTTTTTTAAACAGAAGATTTTTTTATGTATTTCTACCCTCTTAAAGACTCATTTCGCCTTCAATTTGAGATCAATTCTTTCACATTTTGATATTATACAGATGGAATTCATGAACCCTACCCCTTCAGACTAAAATTCGTGCCAAAAATCATGTTTACTCCCTTCAAAATGACTCATTGCCCCTCCTATAGAAGCCTGTTGTCCTTCCTGTAGATTTCTTATAGGTGCTCCTGTAGAAAATGTCGAGAGAAAAAATATGGTGGAAATAGATGAAGGATGGTGGATACAAGGCTGTGGGGGCATCAAAAAAATCATGTGTGGCTGAGTTACAAGGAGAAAATGAAGAAAAGGTGGTGAGAATGCGTGGAGAGTAGTGCTCATTACTTTTTATGGATGTTTTTGGTTATGAGTGCTGAGTTGGCAAGGTGTACGTTGCCCAGATTAGGACCGTTGGTCCCCACCCACTTGGTCATCATGACCTCCCCTCATAATCATCCCCTCATTACGACATCAGATTTAACTCTTCCTCCCACTACCTATCCTTCGCATCTTTTGCTTAAGTTGACTGTGAGCACGTGTGGGTGATATCTCGGTTAAGTGGAGTCAACTAAATGAAGGTGGCCAAGTTAACTACCCACCTTTCCCTATTTCGATTTCAACCATCTCATTGCCTTCATATTGATTCCTAGTTACAAAAATGTAGATAGAGGAGTGACTTAGCTACTTACCTGTGATTTGAGTGTACTTGTTGCCATCAATTGTGAGGTGTTGTGGCTTTCTCCGCTGCATGCCTTCATTTTCCTTCATACATGCTATCTCTTCTTTCTGATGTGTTGTTGTGTGCTTTTGCAGGTTCTTATTTTGTTGGAGCTGAGTTGCATGTGCCTTTTCAACCTTCAGATGTGTTGTCCCTTGCTACTGGTACTAGACTTCTATGGGATCAGCTGTTACAGGAATTCCTACAAGAGCTCCTGTAGCTCCTTCTCCCCTTGAAACTTCAGCTATTTCGCTATGCTTGGAGATTGAGAATGATGCTAGAGGTGGAGATGAATGATGGAGGGATAGTAGGTAAGCTTTAGGTAAAGTTAATGGTGCATTTTTCTCCTTTTATCTTTGTTTTTGTTCAAAACTGAAAAACTCTTTTTTTGTGTTTATCTTGGACAGGGAAAAAAATAATAATGATGCTTGGAGTGTGATGCAGGCCTGGGAATGATGGAAAGGAGGTTTGAAGATGGTAAGAGGAATTATATGTTCCTGATCCAGGTGGATATTGGTGGCAACCTGCCAAATCTACTTCGACCCCCACCATTGCTTCTTTCAGCTCTTCAGTTTCCTAAATTGTAGCACAGTTTACTATTTTTAGCAGTTTTTTAGGTCTTTAACTTCCGGAGCCGTTTTGAGGCCCTAAACGACGTTTTTTGGGAAATATCAGGGCAATATGGGGCCATCGACCGATGTTGCCCTTCCCAAAGTAGCAGTTCTCGGATAGATCTTTCTAACGAGCTATTGTGCGCGTCAAACGGAGATCGTATGCCAAAGTTACGACCCCGGGAAGTTGATGTACCAATTTACCCAAACGGGGCCCATACTTTGGCGTTTCATCTTCTAGGGTTAGGTTTTTGGAATGCTAAGGCTTTTCCATTGTTTCTCAACAATAAATAGCCCTTCGAGCCTCATTGTAACATAGTTCAGAGGCATGTAGTCGCCACATCTCTTCTCAGAGATAAGCTACCATCACCCTAGCTGGTTTATTTTCAACTCTGTTTGTAAGCATATTTCAGTGTTTTCCATTAATGAAATGAAGTATTATTTTCACTGCATATTTGTGTATATGGTTATCTCTGTATTTTGTTGTGTTCCTATTTAAATCCGGACCAATGGTATCAGAGCGGTCTGCTTGTTCTCTGTTTTTCTTTGCATGTCCCCAAGGAGGTCGGGCTATAAGGAGTTAGGGCTTGAACTGGTCGAACCTTCGCAAGACCAGCCTCGCAAATCCCGACGGCCTCCCATGGAGGATGAGAAGAAAGATGAGGGGGTAGGAGATCCTATAAAAATATTGCTCGAAGAAGCCCTCGAGTGACAACGGAACGTGAGGATGGACAACTTTGCCCAGATCCTTTAGCGGCTACCCAGAAGTGACGCATTGGATTCCAGCAGCTACTCTGGAAACGCCACGCCCTTTAAGGTAAAAGTTAATTTTGAAATCCCCATATTCGAGGGTCAGATAGATGCAGATGTCGTAGATAAATGATTAAATCTACTATAGGGTTATTTTTCTGTTCATGAATTTTCGAGTCAGGAAACGATTCTTTCCGCTCTTCTCAAAGCAGCCCCCCACATCAAGGACTGGTGGGAAACCTACTGCAAGCAGAAGGATGAAAGTACCGGCTCACTATTTTCAGCTGCACCCACCTGGAATTCATTCTGGGATGCCATCAAGGAGTAGTATTACCCTGTCGGAAGCTATGAGGATGAATACATAAAGTGGACCACACTGCGAAAAGGAAGGGAGCAAGATGTGCCGGAGTTCACCAATATTTTCCATACCCTTCGCACAAAGTTGGGTATCAAGGATACGGAGCAGCATTTGATACTCAAATATCGTGGCTGCCTAGACAAGTACATCTAGGAAGAAATAGAATTCCTAAACATCTCCTCGCTCGGCACAACATACCGATATGCCGTCAAGGTCGAGCATAAGTTTAAACAAAATAAGCAAGACTTTGGATCTGTGAATCCAAAGCAAGGGAAAGGTGCCCCTAAACCACAGAACAAAGGATAGAGCCAATGCGGGGTAGCCCAAGAAAACCTGCCAAAGCTGCAAGCAAAGAGCAGCCTCGCGAAGCCGAAAAATGACACGGGAAAATGGTGTGAGTTCCATAAGAGCTCCACCCACAACACAAGTGAGTGTCGGGCCAAGCAGTCACTGGTGGCTGAGCTAAAGGTTTCAGAATTAGATGCATGTTCTGACTCTAAGTCAGAACCTGACAAGGGAAATGACAAAGGGAAGCAACTCATTGATGCGGATCCCAACGCCACTATTGCTACCGCCAAGATCCAGAAAAATGAACCCAAAGATCTAGAGGAGGAGGAGCGTCTCTTCAACTCCCAGATGTGGGTAAAGGGCTCCCCGCTACAGTTCATTGTTGATAGTAGGAGCCAAAAGAAACTCATTTCAGTAGAGGTCGTGAAGCGGTTGGGCTTACCAGCCACAGCACATCCACAACCGTACACCATCAGGTGGCTTCACCAAGGATGGGATCTTCGCCTGAGCCAGCAGTGCCACCTTCCACACAACATCAAGCCCTTCATGGATAAGGTATTGTGTGACATTGCTCCCATTGAAGTTTGTGATGTATTATTAGGACAACCATACTTATGGAAGCGACATGTTGTGTATGAATCAAGGCCCCATGCTATTATTATTACATTGGGAAATAAGTTGTACAGGATACTAGAGGTAGCACCGCCTACCGCCATATCTTTGGTTACTGCAAAACAATGCAATAAGCTCATTTCCAAAACAGGGAAATTTGTTTTCTTGGTGATACGCCCTCAAGAAAAGAAGAAGACGGTAGCCACGGCCTCGAGACATGGCCCCTCTGCACCACAACTACAGATGGACAAGGTCGTGGAGGAGTACGAGGACATCTTCAACTCCCCTGCAGGGGTTCCTCTGCACTGTCATGTCAAGCACTCCATCGATCTGACCCCAGGTGTGCCGCTACACAATGGACCAATTTATCGGCACTCCATTCTAGAGAACGATGAAATCAAGAGGCAGATTCAAGAGTTACTGCAGAAAGGTCACATCCATCCGAGATCATCACCTTGTGGGAGCTCGATCGTGTTGGTACGGAAGAAGGATGGGACTTGGAGACTCTGTATTGACTATCGGGCACTGAATAAGATCACTGTCTGTAATAGGTACCCGATCCCGCAGATTGATGACCTCCTGGACCAACTAAAGGGGGCGAAATATTTGAGCAAGATCGATTTGAAGTCAGGATATCACCAGGTACCAATCGAAACCTCTGATGTGTGGAAGACCGCCTTCAAAGCCAAGGAGGGCCTTTTCGAATGGTTGGTTATGCCTTTTGGATTTACGAATGCTCCTGCAACCTTCATGAGGCTAATGGATGACATCTTGCGGCCATTCACCAACTCATTTGTAGTGGTATACTTGGATGACATTCTGATCTTCAGCCAGAGTTGGGAAGAGCACCTCCACCACATGCGACAGGTTCTCTAAACACTGAGGCAACACAAGCTATGTGCCAATTTGGAGAAATGCACTTTTTGCATGACCCAGGTTCAGTATCTGGATACATTATTGATGAATAGGGGGTGCATGTGGATCCAGCCAAGATCCAAGTCATTCGGGATTGGCCATCTCCAACCACTCTGACAGAGCTCTGCAATTTTCTAGGTCTTGCCAACTTCTACCATAGGTTCGTGTTGGGGTTTTCTCATATCACTTTGCCCTTGAGTCAAGTCACCAAGGGAGGAGCAAAAGCAAAATTATTTTGGTATAAATCTCAACAAAAGGAATTCATAGAGTTGAAAGATCACCTCTGCATGACACCAGTTCTCGCGTTACCAAATTTACAGCAACCATTTGAGGTCGAGACAGATGCCTCTGATTATGCTATTGGGACAGTCCTTACTCAACACGGGCATCCAGTAGCATATCATAGTGAAACACTTTCAGACACAGTCTGGAAGTATCCCACTTATGATAAAGAGATCTATTCCATTGTGCAGGCATGTCGACAATGGAAGCATTACATTTTGGGGAACGAAACGGTCATCCACACAGACCACCGACCCCTGCAATGCATACAGACCCAAGGGAAATTGCAGAATGATCGCCATTATAAGTGGTCCACATACCTGCAACAGTTCCATTTGAATATCAAGTATAATAAGGGTAGCACCAATAATGTTGCAGGTTACCTCAGTCGACCACCGATCATGGTGTTAACCACTGTGCTCAACTCTTGTGGGCACGAGACTTCTGATTGGTCACGTCTCTACAAAAGCGACCCAGAATTCGGCCACACATACCAGACAGTCTTGGGGGTCAGCATGTTCCATATTTTAACCTCCAAGATGCCCTGTTATGCCACCTAGGTCACCTTTGTGTTCCTTCAAGCAAGCGTGCCAAGATGATTTGGGAAGCACACTATAGTCGGGTTGCTGGACATTTTGGGGTTGAGAAAACAGTGGCAGTACTGCAGAAGTATTTCTATTGGCCAAATCTTCGACAAGATGTCGGGAAGTACATCAGATCATGCACTGCCTATTCCATTGCCAAACCGACCATCAAGAAGCAAGACCTCTATGCCTCGCTGCCTACCCCTAGTCGACCTTGGGAATCCATCTCCATAGATTACATGTCAGGCCTTCCTTCCACTAAGCATGGGAATGACTATGTTTTTGTGGTCATCGACAGGTTCTCAAAAATGGCCATTATGGCCGCCTGCAAGAAGAATATCACAGTAGAAGCCACTGCTAAACTCTTCTTTGAACGGGTGTGGGTACACTTTGGGATCCCACAGTCTATCATCTCAGATCGGGACAGCAAGTTTCTCAGTACATTTTGGTCCAGTCTCTGGTCGATGCTCGACACCAAACTCACTAAGTCAACAACCTTCCATCCTCAAACTGATGGTCAGACAGAGGTTGTCAACAGGATGATTGTAGACATTCTGCGCATGTACAACTCAAAGCATCCACACACATGGGACGAAAGCCTCCCCTATTTTCAGCACAGCTACAACCAGGCTCTCCATAGCTCAACTGGCTACAACCCTTTTCAGGTGGGCTTGGGATTCCAGCCACTATGCCCCATTGATGTCGCCATTCCATTTATAGCTACTCGCATAGAGTTGGCTCAAGTCCAGTTCGAAACAGATAAGGCAAACAACTTCATTGATCACATCCAACATATTCACCAACAGGTCGATGACATTCTGGAGAAATCAAATGCCAAGTGCAAACAGCGACATGATCAACACCGGGTGCCACACAAGTTTGGGTGGGTGACAAATTTTGGTTGCATTTGCAAAAGAAATGCCTTACTAGAGCCTATCAGAAACTCAGACCACTTTGATATGGTCCTTACACCATTACCAAGGCTATGGGAGATAATGCATTTGAGCTTAGCATTCCCCCATTCCTTAGTCTGCACCCAGTGTTCAATGTGGACCGCCTTCGGCCATACTTTCCACCATTACTAGACACATCCGACATTGGAGAACAACTCACACCCACAGAGTTAAATCCAGATTTCATGGAACAATTTGCAGATGATCGGATCATGGACACACGGGTCAAGCACACTCGCCAGCAGAATATCCAATTGTATCGAGTTGTCAAAGCAGGCCAACTCCTTCACTAGGGCAAGTGGTTCACCAGGGACCAAGTTCAACAAAAGTTTCCTCATCTCATGGAGGAACTCAATGCAATGGGGACCATTGCTTCCTAAGGGGGGAGGAATGATCCAGGTGGATATTGGTAGCCACCTACCAAATCCACTTGGACCCCCACCATTGTTTCTTTCAGCCCTTTAGTTTCCTAAATTGTAGCACAGTTTACTATTTTTAGGAGTTTTTCAGGTCTTTAACTTCTGGAGCCGTTTTGAGGCCCTAAACGACGTTTTTTGGGAAATCTGGGGGCAAAATGGGTCCACGGACCGATGTTGCCCTTCCCAAAGTAGCAATTCTCGGATAGATCTTTCTAAAGAGCTATTGTATGCGTCAAACGGAGATCATATGCCAAAGTTACGACCTTGGGAAGTTGATGTACCAATTTACCCAAACGGGGCCCATAGTTTGGCGTTTCATCTTCTAGGGTTAGGTTTTGGAATGCTAATGGTTTTCCATTGTTTCTCAACAATAAATAGGCCTTTGAGCCTCATTGTAACACAGTTCAGAGGCATGTAGCCGCCACATATCTTCTCAGAGATAAGCTACCATCACCCTAGCTGGTTTATTTTCAACTCTGTTTGTAAGCATATTTTAGTGTTTTCCATTAATGAAATGAAGTATTATTTCCGCTACATCTTTGTGTATATGGTTCTCTCTGTATTCTGTTGCGTTCCTACTTAAATCCGGATTAGTGGTATCAGAGTAGTCTTCTTGTTCTCTGTTTTTCTTTACATGTCCCCAATGAGGTCGGGCTATAAGGAGTTAGGGCTTAAACTGGTCGAACCTTTGCAAGACTAGCCTCACAAATCCCGACGGCCTCCCATGAAGGATGAGAAGAAAGATGAGGGGGCAGGATATCCTATCAAAATATTGCTCGAAGAAGCCCTCGAGCGACAACGGAACGCGATGATGGACAACTTTGCCCAGATCCTTCAGCGGCTACCCAGAAGCGACACATCAGTTTTCGGCAGCTACTCTGGAAATGCCACGCCCTTTAAGGTACAAGTTAATTTTGAAATCCACATATTCGAGGGTCAGATAGACGTAGATGCCATAGATAAATGGTTAAATCTACTAGAGGGTTATTTTTTTGTTCATGAATTTTCGAGTCGGGAAAAGATTGTTTTCGCTCTTCTCAAAGCAGCCCCCCACGTCAAGGACTGGTGGGAAACCTAGTGCGAGCAAAAGGATGAAAGTACCGGCTCACTATTTTCAGTTGCACCCACCTAGAATTCATTCTGGGATGCCATCAAGGAGTAGTATTACCCTGTCAGAAGCTATGAGGATGAATACATAAAGTGGACCACGCTGCGACAGGGAAGGGACCAAGACGTGCCAGAGTTCACCAATATTTTCCATACCCTTCGCACAAAGTTGGGTATCAAGGATACGAAGCAACATTTGATACTAAAATATCGCGGCTGCCTGCACAAGTACATCCAGGAAGAAATAGAATTCCTGAACATCTCCTCGCTCGACATAGCATACCGATATGCCGTCAGGGTCGAGCAAAAGTTTAAACAAAAGAAGTGAGACTTTGGATCTACGAATCCAAAGCAAGGGAAAGGTGCCCATAAACCACAGAACAAAGGACAAATCCAAGGCGGGGTAGCCCAAGAAAACCCACCAAAGCTACAAGCAAAGAGCAGCACCGTGAAGCCAAAAAAGAACACGAGAAAATGGTGTGAGTTCCATAAGAGCTCCACCCAACACAAGTGAGTCTTGGGCCAAGCAGTCACTGGTGGCTGAGCTAAAGGTTTCAGAATCAGATGCAAGTTCCGACTCTAAGTCAGAACCCGATAAGGGGAATGACAAAGGGAAGTAGATCTTTGATGCGGATCCCAACGTCACTATTGCTACCGCCAAGATCCAGAAAAATGAACCCGAAGATCCAGAGGAGGAGGAGCGTCTCTTCCACTCCCAGATGTGGTTAAAGGGCTCCCCGCTACAGTTCATTGTCGATAGTGGGAGCCAAAAGAACCTCATTTCAGTAGAGGTCATGAAGCGGTTGGGCTTACCAGCCACAGCACATCCACAACCGTACACCATCGGGTGGCTTCACCAAGGACGGGATCTTCGCGTCAGCCAGCAGTGCTGCCTTCCATACAACATCAAGCCCTTCACAGATGAGGTATTGTGTGACATTGCTCCCCTTGAAGTTTGTGATGTATTATTAGGACAACCATACTTATGGAAGCGACATGTTGTGTATGAATCATGGCCCTATGTTGTTATTATTACATTGGGAAATAAGTTGTACAGGATACCAGAGGTAGCACCGCCTACCGCCATCTCTTTGGTTACTGCAAAACAATGCAGTAAGCTCATTTCCAAAACAGGGAAATTTGTTTTCCTGATGATATGCCCTCAAGGAAAGAAGAAGATGGTGGCCACGGCCTCGAGACAGGGCCCCTATACACGACAACTACAGATGGACAAGGTCGTGGAGGAGTACGAGGATATCTTCACTTCCCCCACAAGGGTTCCTCTACACTTTCAGGTCAAGCACTCCATTGATCTGACCCCAGGTGCACTGCTACCAAATGGACCAATTTATCGGCGCTCTGTTCTAGAGAACGATGAAATCAAGAGGCAGATTCTGGAGTTACTGCAGAAAGGTCACATCCGTCCGAGTTCATCGCCTTGTGGGAGCTCGACCGTGTTGGTACGGAAGAAGGATGGGACTTGGAGACTCTGTATTGACTATCGGGCCCTGAATAAGATCACTGTCTGTAATAGGTACCAGATCCCGCAGATTGATGACCTCCTAGACCAACTAAAGGGGGCGGAATATTTCAGCAAGATCGATATGAAGTCAGGATATCACCAGGTACCAATCGAACCCTCTAATGTGTGGAAGACCGCCTTCAAAGCCAAGGAGGGCCTTTTTCGAATGGTTTGTTATGCCTTTTGGATTGATGAATGCCCCAGAAACCTTCATGAGGCTAATGGATGACACCTTGCGGCCATTCACCAACTCATTTGTAGTGGTATACTTGGATGACATTCTGATCTTCAGCCAGTGTTGGGAAGAGCACCTCCACCACATCCGAAAGGTTCTCCAGACACTGAGGCAACACAAGCTATGTGCCAATTTGGAGAAATGCACTTTTGGCATGACCCAGGTTCAGTATCTGGGATACATTATTGATGAACATGGGGTGCATGTGGATCCAACGAAGATCCAAGTCATTCGGGATTGGCCATCTCCAACCACTCTGACAGAGCTCTGCAGCTTTATAGGTCTTGCCAACTTCTACCGCAGGTTCGTGTTGGGGTTTTCTCATATCACTTGGCCCTTGAGTCAAGTCACCAAGGGAGGAGCGAAAGCAAAATTATTTTGGTATGAATCTCAACAAAAGGCATTCATAGAGTTGAAAGATCACCTTTGCACGGCACCAGTTCTCGCGTTACGAAATTTACAGCAACCATTTGAGGTTGAGACAGATGCCTCTGATTACACTATTGGGGCAGTCCTTACTCAACATGGGCATCCAGTGGCATATCACAGTGAAATGCTTTCAGACACAGTCCGGAAGTATCCCAATTATGATAAAGAGATGTATTCCATTGTGAAGGCCTGTCGACAATGGAAGCATTACATTTTGGGGAAGGAAACGGTCATCCACATAGACCACTGACCCCTGCAGTTCATACAGACCCAACGGAAATTGCAGAATGATTGCCATCAGAAGTGGTCAACATACCTACAACAGTTCCATTTGAATATCAGGTATAAGAAGGGTAGCACCAATAATGTTGCAGATTGCCTCAGTCGACCACCGTTCATGGTGTTAACCACTATGCTCAACTCTTGTGGGCACGAGAATTTTGATTGGCCATGTCTCTACAAAGGCGACCCAGAATTCAGCCACACATACCAGATAGTCTTGGGGGGTCAGCATGTTCCAGATTTTCACCTCCAAGATGCCCTGTTATGCCACCTAGGTCACCTTTGTGTTCCTTCAAGTGAGCGTGCCAAGATGATTTGGGAAGCACACTACAGTCGGGTTGCTGGACATTTCGGGGTCGAGAAAACAACGGCAGTACTGCAGAAGTATTTCTATTGGCCGAATCTTTGACAGGATGTCAGGAAGTACATCAGATCATGCACTGCCTGTGCCATTGCCAAACTGATCATCAAGAAGCAAGGCCTCTATGCCCCACTGCCTACCCCTAGTCTACCTTGGGAATCCATCTCCATAGATTACATGTCAGGCCTTCCTTCCACTAAGCATGGGAATGAGTGTGTTTTTGTGGTCGTCGACAGGTTCTCAAAAATGGCCATTATGGCTGCTTGCAAGAAGAATATCACAGCAGAAGCCACTGCTAAACTCTTCTTTGAATGGGTGTGGGCACACTTTGGGATCCCACAGTATATCATCTCAGATCAGGACAGCAGGTTTCTTAGTACATTTTGGTCCAGTCTCTGGTCAATGCTTGACACCAAACTCACTAAGTCAACAACCTTCCATCCTCAAACGGATGGCCAGACAGAGGTTTTTAATAGGATAATCGTACACATTCTGCACATGTACAACTCAAAGCATTCACGCACATGGGACAAAAGCCTCCCCTATGTTCAGCACAACTTCAACCGGGCTCTCCATAGCTCGACTGGCCACAACCCTTTTAAGGTGGTCTTGGGATTCCAGCCACTATGCCCCATTGATGTGGCCATGCCATTTATAGCTACTCACACAGAGTTGGCTCATGTCCAGTCTGAAACAGATAAGGAAAACAGCTCCATTGAGCACATCCAAAATATTCGACAACAGGTCCATGACATTCTGGAGAAATCAAATGCCAAGTGCAAGCAGCGACATGATCAACACCAGGTGCCACACTAGTTTCAGGTGGGTGACAAAGTTTGGTTGCATTTGCAAAAGGAACGCCTTACTGGAGCCTATCGGAAACTCAGACCACTCTGATATGGTCCTTACACCATTACCAAGGCTATGGGAGATAATACATTTGAGCTTAGCATTTCCCCATTCCTTGGTCTGCACACAGCGTTCAATGTGGACCGCCTTCAGCCATACTTTCCACCATTACTAGACACGTCCGATATTGCAAAACAACTCACACCCATAGAGTTAAATCCAGATTGCATGGAACAAGCTGCAGCTGATTGGATCATGGACACATGGGTCAAGCACACTCCCCAGTAGAATATCCAATTGTATCGAGTTGTCAAAGTAGGCCAACTCCTTCACCAGGGCAAGTGGTTCACTAGGGACCAAGTTCAACAAAAGTTTCCTCATCTCATGGAGAAACTAAACGCAATGGGGACCATTGCTTCCTAAGGGGGGAGGAATGATCCAGGTGGATATTGGTAGCCACCTGCCAAATCCACTTGGACCCCCACCATTGTTTCTTTCAGCTCTTTAGTTTCCTAAATTGTAGCACGATTTACCATTTTTAGCAGTTTTTCAGGTCTTTAACTTCCGGAGCCATTTTGAGGCCCTAAACGACGTTTTTTGGGAAATATGGGGGCAACATGGGTCTATGGACTGACGTTGCCCTTCCCAAAGTAGCAGTTCTCGGATAGATCTTTCTAACGAGCTATTGTACGCGTCAAACGGAGATCGTATGCCAAAATTACGACCCCGGGAAGTTGATGTACCAATTTACCCAAACGGGGCCCATAATTTGGTGTTTCATCTTCTAGGGTTAGGTTTTGGAATGCTAAGGGTTTTCCATTATTTCTCAACAATAAATAGGCCTTTGAGCCTCATTGTAACATAGTTCAGAGGCATGTAGCTGCCACATCTCTTCTCAAAGATAAGCTACCATCGCCCTAGCTGGTTTATTTTCAACTCTATTTGTAAGCATATTTCAGTGTTTTCCATTAATGAAATGAAGTATTATTTCCGCTGCATCTTTGTGTATATGGTTCTCTCTGTATTTTGTTGTGTTCTTGTTTAAATCCGGATCAGTTCCTCATGAAGCTTTTCTTGTCCCTCAAACTGCCTCCTGTAGACACTTTTGGCTCTTTGTAATTCCTACAGGAGCCTCTTGTAGAAAAAGCAGAGCCTCCTGTAGAAAGCACAGTTTTGGAAGAAAAAGGTACAAATTGGTGAAAGAGATGCCAAAAATGATGGAGGATGGTGTGGAGAAGTTGAGATGGATGCTAGTATGAATGTTAGGGTCCCCTTGGCACCTTCTTCTGCTCTCTGTAGTCCTCCTGCAAGTCTGAATGCAATAAAAATTCATTTCTTCTTTCTCTCTCTTTTTTTCTCCTGAAAACAACTAGCGTGCCCCAGAGAGGTTTTCAACTTAATTGCCTGCCCTGGGCACCTCCAAGGGAGGTTTTCACCCAGGGATCTTATTCTTTTCCCTCTTTT
>APFE030192780.1:56215-127586 GCA_000404065.3 Pinus taeda
TTTTTTTTCAGTAAGTGGGTGAAGTGGAAGCTAAGACATGCTCTACTACCATCACTGTTTTATTCAAATCTTCAATAAAATCTCAATTGGAGAGGGGTTCTTGTGGACTTTCAACCAATGTCCATTGACAAGCATAGGAATGGCTTCATCATCAATGTTTCTGATAAGAACTAAACCATTGTCATTGCATTTCTCCACAGTGTAGGGTCCCAGCCGTCTTGTCCTTAGCTTGCCTTTTAAATCCTTGTATCTTTAATCATAGGGTACTGCCCAATATCCCTCTTGGAATTGCTTCTCCCTAATATTTATACCATGCCATATCTTTCTCTGAAGCTGAACTATCTCTGTGTAGAGAAGGGCTTGCAATTTGTATTCATCCAATCCATTGAGCTGAAGTGATCTCTCCTTCTATGCATGGCTGAAGTCTAGGTCCAGCTGAGATGCCATCCTTAGGGTATTGAATTCAAACTCTATTGATAGCAAATCCTTCTTCCCATAGACTAGTTGATAGGGTGTGAACCCGGTGGTGGTCTTCCATGTTGTGTTGTAGGCCCAAGTGGCCTCAACTAATTTGTCCGCCCATTCTTTTCTACTACTGCTCACTACCTTGGTTAGGATCCATTCCAATGCTTTGTCAGTGACCTCCACTTTCCCATGGCTTATGGATGGTAAGGGGTGGATGTCCTGTGCTTGATCTTATGATGTGTGAGCAGTTCTTCAATCAATTTGGAAGTGAAATCACTGCCTTGGTCTGTGACCAACTCTCTGAGATACCCGTACTTGTAGAATATGTTTTCCCTAAAAAACTTAGCTACTTTTTCCTCAGTCACTACTTTGATTGCTTTTGTCTATACCAATTTTGTGAGGTAGTCGGTGCACACAATGATGTACTACTTCTACTTTGAAGAGGGTTGATAGGACCTGCAAAGTCCATGCCCCACTTCTCAAATGGCTCGAAGGTCACTTGGGGTTGCATGGGCATTTCATCCTTTGGAGTGATTTTTCCGATCCTCTGACACCGATCACACTGGCTTGTGTATCTCCTCACCTCCTGATGAAGAGTGGGCCTGTAGTAGCTTGCTTGCAATATCTTGAAGGCACTTGTTTTTGCTGCAAAATGACCTCCGTAAGGCCCGTCATGACAGGTCAGGAGGATGTCAAAGAATTCCTCCTCCCTGACACATCTTCTCAACATCTGATCTGCGCCAAGTTTGAAGAGATTGCCTCCAATGCAGGTGAAAGGGGTACTTTTCCTTACTATGTTTCTCTTCTCTTTTGAGGATAGGTGTGGTGGGAACTGTGTTGAAACAAAGTAGTTTGCTATATCAAGAAACTATGGAGAGAGTAATGATATAGGAAATAGATTCTCATCGGGCATTTGGTCATCCACCATTCCTTCTTCACCTGCAGGAAAATTTACTCTAGACAAAAAGTCAACAACAACGTTCTCTTTACCAGGCTTATCAATAATGGTTAGATCAAACTGCTGGAGTAAAAGCAACCATCTATTAATGTGAGCATTTAAATCTGGTTTGTTCATTAAATATCTAATTGTAGCATGATCAGTGTGCACAAAGGTTTGATAGCTTGTGATATAATGTCTAAATTTGTTTAAGGAATGCATGACAGCTAGGAGTTCCTTCTCGGTCACTGTATAGTTTAACTTTGCCTTTAACAAGTTTTTGCTTATAAAGTATATGGCATAAGGTAACTTTTCATCAAGTTGTTCTAAGGCTGCTCCTATTGCTTTGCTTGAGGCATCTGTGTGAATGTGAAAGGGTAGGGCCTAGTTTGGGCCTCTGAGAATTGGGACAGTCACTAGCTTGCTCTTCAAGGTATCTAGGGATTCTTAACAGTTTTCTGACTATATGAACTCAACATCTTTGCCTAGGAGTTGAAACAAAGGAGAGGCTAACATGCTGAAGGACATTTTGGATGATGGTAATTTTGTTGGGGTCCACCTGTAGTCCTTCTTGAGATATTGCATGACCTAGCACGGTCCCTTTAGTCATAAAAAATTCACATTTTTCCAGACTGAGGGACAGGTTCATCTCAATACACTTATCTAGAACTTTTCCTAGGTTAGATAAAGCTTCCTGAAATTCAGAGCCATAAGGAGTAAAATCATCCATGTATATTTCTACTGTATCATGAACTAGTTCAGAAAATATACTCAATATCGCTCCATGGAAAGTTGCTGGGGCGTTTCACAGACCAAAAGGAAGGACCCGATATGCAGAGGTACCCCAAGGAAAAGTGAAAGTGGTATTATCCTGGTCTTCCAGGTTGATTTGAATATGATTGTACCCTCTAAACCCATCTAGGAAGGAGAAAAACTTTTTCCTTGCCAGACTGTCTAACACTTGATCTATCAAAGGTAAAGGAGAATGGTCCTTTTTAGCGGCTTTGTTCAATTCCCGATAGTTGACACAGATTCTCCACTTACCATTTTTCTTTGGCACTAGCACCAAAGGAGAGACCCATTCACTGTCAGAGATGGGATAGTTGAATCATGCATCAAACAATTTCTGCAATTCTTCCTTAACTATTGGGTTGTGTTATATTCTTTCCACGTAGTTAACAGGGGGTTTGAAGGGCACCCATAACCCCACTTTATGGGGTCTGGCGCAACACCCCGGGAAATTTTTATTTTGGACCCTATGTTAGGTTGGGTGGACCCACCTATGGCTTTCTGCATGATTTTTGCACATGTTTCTTGAATGCGATGGTTTTCGGTCCATGGTATTGGACACGATGGTTTTCGGTCCATGGTATTGGGCGTGATGGTTTTCAGTCCATGGTATTGGATGCTTCGGCATGTATAAATATGTATTGTAATATTGAAAGGAACATAATGAAAAAAATCAAGCTGGTAGTCTCGGTTTTGGGATCCAGGGGAAAATCTCTGTGTATATTTGTTTTATGTGTTATGATCTCGCATTGTTTATTTTCTGTGTTTTAGAATTCGTATGCAGGTAATTTCTGTATGGGGTTAAAACCTACATTAAAAATATCTTTAAGTTCTAGGTTCATCCTCCTTTGAGGTTTCCTGACTAGCTTGCAACCTTCCTTGATGTATATATGATGAGTACATACTAAAGGGTGCACTCCCTTCATCTTCTTATAACTGCAGGGGAAGGCATCTAGATATTTTCTCAGTATGCTGCATAGCTCCTTCTCTTGGAAAGTAGATAAGGATGGATTGATTTTCAATGTTCTTTCTAGGTTGAAATCTATATTTTTAACATGAAGAGAAGTGGGATTGGCCACACAGATATCATTTGAGGGGTTGCTTTGGGTTTCACTTACTATGTCTTCTAATGGTGATACAGTAGGAGGTGGATTCTGAATCAAATTTTCAATCATATCATCCTCATCTTGCGGTTTTCACCCCATGGCAATTTCTAATGTACACAATGGTGTAGAATAAACTTCATCCTCATCATCCTCCTCCAACTAGAGAGGTAGATCATGTTCTAGCAAGGGTCAGGCAGGAGGATATAGGATTAACTACTTGGACATGTGCCCATTCTTTATGGTCATGTTCCTAGCTTGGCAACTGATGTAGGCATGGACTTTAGCCAACCAGGGTCTTCCCAGAATGAGAGGATACCCAGTGAGCTTTTCCTTTGGTTGGAGAACTAAGAAATTAGCAGGGTACTCCCAAGAATCAATGGAGACCATCACATCTTCCACAATCCCCTCAAGGGTCACTGTGGAGCGGTCTGCTAGTTGCGGCACTGTTGTGGTCTTCCTCAAGGAGCCTTGGAGGTTAAGCTTAAGAATTGTTTCCTTTGTCATCACATTAATGGCAGGTCCCAGATCAATCAATGTATGTGGAACCATTGTGCCATTGATGTGGACATCAACTATTCGGCTTCCAAGTTCTAGATATTTTGGATAGATTATCTTCCCCAACGTCAGGTCGAACAATTGTCGTATGACATTGATGGTGGGGACATCTCTCTTGCGCCTTACTAGATGCCTAAAAAACTTCTTTTTGATCAACCTATTTTAGATAGGCACATCTTTTATGGCATGGAGAAGTGTTATCTTCACACATAAATGTTTCAATTCTACCAGGAGTTCAGTGTCTTCTGGGGTAGGCTGGATTGTCATGGATAGTCTCTCAGGAAAGGGTGGATTTGCTTTAGGTTCACTTTCCTATTTATCTTCCTCAACCTCCCTGGGTGGATGTTGGCTATCTGGGATAACTTTCCTGGATCGCAGGTTAATTTATTAAATCTCCACAACATAAGTTGGGCATGATGGTTCGCCACTATACACTTGTTGAGCTTGTCTCTTGTTCAAGTTCGAATCTAGCTGCACAGTCATTTCGGGTTGCCTTGGTGGAGCAGAAGGTAACGGTTGTGTTGGGTAGGTGGTGGAGGCAGAAGAGTGGGGAGAGAGTTGTATTGGGGCCTCCACCACTGATGAGGTGCATTCCACTGAGGTTGTTGTTGAGCATAGGATTGAAATGAATGGGTGGCTGGTTGGGCATGATATTGAGATGTGAAGGACCAAGGAGGAGGCATGGACTAGGAAGGATGAGTAGGGGGGCCCCAAGAAGGTACAGAGGTGACTTGGTTGGGGTTGTAGTATGCCTTAGATGTCCCTTGCATCCCCTGTTGGTATGGTCTAGGTCCATGCGACCTCCTTTGGTCTATGTAATAGATCTATTCGGTGACACCTTTGACCTCTTGGTATATAGCTTTAAGTTTGGGCAAGGAAGGGCATTTAAATGTAGAATGATCTTCTTCAGAGACTGAACAAATCTCTATAGAGTTCAATGGGCATTCATTCTTAGGATGCCTCCTGGTGCATCTAGGGAAAAAAATGGCCAAAGCCCTCTCCGATTCCTCTTGTTTTCTTTTGATATGTAAGGTATCCAATTGCATGGCAAGAGTCTAGAGAATGTCACTCTTGAAGTCTTGAGCATGTTTCCAATTTCACCTTTAATGGATGAATTGGAAGAAGAGGTACTGGGTTGACTCGCCCTACCTTTCTTTATGGTTTCTCTAGAGTGGCTTCTAAAAACAGTCTTTATGTCCTCATAGGATATTTGGTATATGTCTCCACTGGCCAATAGATGGAGGGTGTCTAAAAGGTCTTCCAAAATTCCCCTGAGTAGGACCAACTTCAGAGACTCAGGGTCAAGTGTACACCTGACCCTTTTGTAACTAAGCTAGAACCTATTTTCATAGTCTTCCAGGGACTCATCACTTCCTATGGTCATTCAGAAAATTTCTTCTTTAGTATCTTTTGACCTACAATAGTCTCGATACTTGTTGTTAAAGGCCTACTGCATCTGAGCCCAAGTTGTGATGCTATTGCCAGGTAATCCCATGAACCAATGCATTGCTGCGTCCTTGAGAGTAGAAGGGAATAGTTTAAAATTTTTCTCTTCTTCTACATAGTCATAAGTTCGACAGATCACAACAAACTTGAATAAGAAGGTGTCATGATCTTTTGTAGTCAGTCCATGGAAGTGAGGTAGGGTTGAAGGAGTTATATTCTTCATTTTGGTGTCCCCATTGGTCTCCCGAATAGAGAAGGTACCCTCTATTCTCTCTCCATTTCCCCTAGCATTTTTGTTTTTAGCCATTGGCACTAGAGGAATGTTTTCTTCTTCTTCTTCCCCTATAGGTTCTTAAAATATGTTTGGATGTTCACCTAAGGGTTCTTATTGATTGCAGCCACCAAAGAAGAGAGAAGGTTGGCTGTGTGAAGTAGTGGGGGTGTTGGGCAAAATTTTTCCTAAGTTATCTCTACTCCTACGAGGCATGAAAAGAAATATTTTTGGTTGGTTTTTTGTTTATTTTCCCCACACTAAAGTACTTGCAGAAACTGAAACTGCGATTGAAAAAAGAAAACTGCAACTAGCTGAAATAACTTGCTGAATGGAAATTTGCAAAATTGAAAAGGAAAAAAAGGAAATGCAGAACTAAAAGAAAATAAATGACTAGTATACTTTTACCGAAATAAACTATTAGCAGAATGTTGGAATAGGAAATAGAAGAAAGAAGTAATCACAAAATACTCTGACACTTCCCTAGCAATGGCACAAAAAAGTGGTGCACGCCAGTATTGTAGCAAGAATGCTACAACTCCTGGGCTTCCAACTTTACTTTTATCAACCCAGTAGTTCGTAACAAACTTGGAAGCGTCGGTGCTATATGCATAAGTACTAGTTCTCATTGCAAGTTGTCACTTGGTCAGCTGACGCGAGATCACTAAGAGCTCAACCCAACTTCTATAGATTTTAGAAGAAGCTCTATGTGTGATGAAAGGAAAGAAATATTACTCTACATATGCTATTCTAACTGTAGGAAGGAGAAAGACTGGAATGTAAAGCAAAACCTAGTAAACCCTTCTTAACGAGTTAATTATACTTTTGCCAGAAACTCTATGAAGACCATGAAAGAAATTTCATTACCTACTCAAGGAAATAAACAACATCTAACCACGCTACTTCTGGAAGTAATAAGCAAAAAACATATTTTTGGATTTTTATGTGTTTTTATGTGAATTTAACATGCATCTAATTTATTGTGTGTGAGTGTGGCATTGAACAGGTGGCGTTAGAGGGAGGTTTTGGAGCTTGGGAGGTTGTAGGATGGTGTCGATGGTTCCTAGGAGGTCTTAGGTGGCCTTCTGGAGGCTTTTCCCACACTCGGCCTTCAAAAGAAAGCCTACGGGAAAAATTACAAGAGGACACTAGAAAACTACAGGAGGAAAACAGTGAAACTACAGGAGGCCTACAGGAGGAGGCTGAGAGAATTTTTCACTGTTTTGAAGGTGTGAGAGTGGCTGGAAAAGGTGAATGAAGGTTGGAATGAGGTGTTAGGGTGCCTAAGGTCTACCATGAATCACCAGGGGAGAGAGAGAGCTGATTGGGTTTGCTCAAGGAGAGAGGAAGACGTTCTATGAAAAATGAAGGAAACTAGGGCAGAATTGAGGTGAGTTTTGGGATAACTATAGGGCATGGATCATATGGAGGGTGTGATTACTGGTAAGCTGGCCTACTGGTGGAAGAGTTCTACTGCATAGAAACTGAAAGTCAACCAAGAAAATCAAGCAACCAATGAAATGAGTGCATCTTAGGAAAAACAGAGTTTTGCATTAAAATGGCCTAAACTATGATGTATAGAAGGAAATGCTGGTAAATGCTGTAAGGAAGGAAAAAATGCAAAAGGAATATTGTAAATCAGGAAGTGAACATGATAAAGAAGATGTAAATAAAAGCAAAACTGGAGTATCAACCTATTAGAGAGCTGCAAACACTAGAAATCGTAGGAATGAGGAAAATTTGTGTTTTTGAGGTAGCAAGAGAGTCCTTGCCTCAAATCATGGTCCCAGAGGGAGGAAGAGAGACAAAGGAATTGTTGCTAGCCTTTTGAATCTTCTCCGATCACTGCTTAACTTGCTACATAAAGCATAAATGGAAGCAAGCTACTAAATCATCAAAAGTAACCTATTCTTAACCATAAGAGAAATACATCTAACAAAAAACTAATCTACAAACTGAAGCAAAGCATACAAATCAAAGTAAAGAGGAGCTTGGCTACTTCGATTGGGCCCTAAACCAAGAGCTTCAGCCCTCTGAGGCAACATAGGGCTAGCTCAAAAAGGATTCCATCTTCATTATAAAAAAATAGCAAGATTACATAAAATTGTCATAAAATAATAAGCTCAAAATTTGAGCAGAGTTTACACGAGTAAAAAGTCGACCCTAGTGAGGCCCTAGGCATCTCTACTTATACATCTAAAGCTACCAATAGCTTCCTTAAAATCAGGGAGGCTTGGCCTCCAAAACTCGAGATAACTATCAATCATCTTCCACTTGCTCGGTTGTTAGTACTCTGAGCTGAATGAAGGGGAATTCGAAGTGAGGAGCAATAAATGAGATGGATTCCCTCCTATAAGTCCTCTCCTCTATATACTTCGAGTTATTGCTGCAATTTTAGCACTATATCCTTGACTTTGACCTTGAAATCCATCAATAATCTGCATTAAATACATGTTAGACCACATGCCATAATAACTAACTCAACTCACCCTGTAGGCATAAATATAATCAGAAAATCATACAGTAAGATAAGAGAATGGTTGATTTGACTAGGTTAGGAGGTAAAATGAGCCCATATAATTACCCATTTATGAGGCTCATCACCCATTTTTGAAATGGTGCTTCAGTAGATATTGGCTTCAAAGATAAGGGCAAAAGTTTTTTTTTTCCTTAAAAAATCTAACACTTATGACATGAGGTTACAAATTTATTTATATCAGAAAACAAAGAGGGCCAATAAAAAGTGGCTCTTAGGATCTTTTCAGCTGTGGTTTTCTAGTAAAGATGTCCCCCACAATCACCTGCATGAAACTCCTACAATATTTTGTTAGATTCTTCTTTTAACAAATAGTTAAGAAGGAAGCCTTCGTGTTTTTTCCAAAATAAAACATTATCAAATATGCAAAACTTCAAATATTTCACTTTTAAGAGCCTACATTTAGTCCTGGATAGTTCTGGAGGAGCTTGTTTTTGTAGAACATATATAATGTTAGCATACCATGGTGACTGAGTAAAGGCCTGGTTGATTGGTGGAGTCACCATCTCCTCTTCATTATCCAATTCTGCAATAAAATGTATGTCTAGTGCCTGGCAGTTTGATTCAGCCATGAGCTTTGCTAAACCTTGGCCTTTGATCAATTTTGTAGGTTTAATTTCCAAGTCATATTCTAATATAGTAGTTATCCATTTCCCTCACTTCCCATCTAGACCATCTTGTGTTAGGATGTCTTTTACTACAGCATTGGGAACATAAGCTATTAAATGAGAATATAGGATGTAAGCTCTAAAATCTTTGATGGGTTTGACTAGAGAAAAAGCTTGCCTTTCCATTATATTGTACTTTAAAGGTGCATTCCTTAGGGCTTTGCTAAAGAATGCAATGGGTTGTTCAAAACCCTGATCATTCTTCTATAGTAGGACTGCAACAATTGTGTGTTCTGAGGCGAAAGAAAATATAATGAAATCCCTATCAAACATTAGACTGATTAGAACTAGTGTTTGTGTCAAGGCTAGCTTAATATCTTCAAAAGACCTCTTAGCCTCAAGTGTCCATTTAATAGTCGAATATTTCTTCAACATGTTATTTAATAATCTAACTAATTTTGCTAAGTTAGAAATAAATCTTCTAAGAAAGTTAATTTTACCTAAAAATGCTTGTAGTTCTGTGATGCTCCTAGGATGTGGTATCTATAAGATGGCTTCAATTCTTGTAGGATCTATTTGGATACCATATTTAGAGATTATGTGGCCTAATAGGTTTCCCTCTTCCAACCCAAATAAAGATTTTTTAGGATTCAAAGAAATTCCATACTTCCTACACTTGATAAAGACCTGCCTTAGATGATCTAGGTGTTGTTGATCAGATTTAGAGAATATTGTGATATCATCTAAGTATATTAAAAGGAAGTCATGGATTTCCTTAGAAAAATCTATATCCATAGCTCTTTGAAAGGTGGCCCTTGCATTCTTTAACCCAAAAGGCATCTTCACATACATGAAAGTGCCAAAGGAGTGGTGAATGCAGTTTTTGCCTGATCGTCTAGGTGGACTAAAATCTGGTTATAACCAGAAAACCCATCTAACAATGAGATTCTGGTCTAACCTACTACCCTCTGTAATATGTGATCCATTTTGGAAAGAGGATAGTTATCCTTGAGTAAAACTTTATTGAGATTCCTAAGGTCAACACACAATCTAATTTCACCAATTTTCTTTCTGGTGGGAACCAAATTAGAAACCCAATCAGGGAATCTAATTGGTGCAATGACCTTGGCTTCATACATTCTTTTGATTTCCTTTTCAATATAAGGCAATAGAATAGGATTAATCCTTCTAATCTTCTGTTTAAAAGGTTTTTGGTTTTCTTTTAGGGGAATAGTGTGTTGTATTATGCTAGTGTCATAGGACTTGAGGTCCTCATAACTCCAAGCAAAAACATCTTGGAATTCTTTTAGTAGTTCTATGTATTTCACTTTTTCATTAGGAGGTAAATACTTTAAAATTTTTATCATTTTAGGATCTTCCTCAGAGCCTATGTTACACTCTTCTATGTCTAATTTCAAGGGTTCCATTTTCAACTTTCTAGGGACCTCGTTTGAATCAAACAAGTCCTCCAAAGGAGTTAATCCTTTGGGAAAAAAATTGTCTTTGAGATTGATGATTTCAGAGTCTTTGTCTATTATCTCATCAATTTCAACTGGCTTTAGGTTTTGAATATCTGATTTTGTAAACGTTGTGGGATGGAATCTATCTATTTTGTCATCTTCTAATTTGTTAATTTCTATTTTATCTATAAAATCAAGATCTAATGTCATGTTAGTATCTATGTTTGTATTTACAAATTCTTCATCTAAAGTTAGAAAATTATTTATTTGTTGGTCATTAGTGAATACTTGCCAGTTTTTTAAGTTGTCGGGGATAGAAGGTCTATGCCTAACCTCAACAATGTACTGATGGTTAGGTTGAAATGGTAACTTACAAGTGCTGGCAAACATAGCTAAACTATGAGCTTTCATATTGTGTTTTCTTGGGATGACTGCAAGCTTAGTTTCTAAAAAAGTGTTTAATATTTCTACAATTGTTCCTCTATAAAAGCCTAACCTATGATCTCTATTCATATAAACAGTGTTGATTTGTATTATTACCAACTCAGAATCTCCCATGATAGAGACTCTTATGGCTCCTAACATTTTAACCAACTTGAGGCCTAAAAGAAGTGCTTTGTACTCGGCCATGTTGTTAGTACAATTGCAGTTTGACCTGTAGACACGACCCTCTGAATGATCATTCTCTAAATTATAAATCCACACTCCTCCTCCTGCACCTAGTTTGTTTACTGACCTATTTCATGTTCATAATTCTTATTGTCTGGGGGAACAAAATCTTCTTTGACTAAGGTATCTTGATCATCCTTATTATCTAAAAGCTCTTGAATTTGGACAATTTGATTTTCTGCTACAACTATTATTTCTTTTGGTTCTAAAATAATGTTGTTTGAAGTATTTCCTTGGTTTGTTTCAGCATTGTACATAATGAAAAAATTGATGTCAGAATGCATAGAATGTATAGGAATGTTTTGAGGTCCCTCCTAGCTACTCACTACAAACTTCATCAAGGTCTCTCTGTACAGTTTTTTTGGATGTCCGAAGACTGAAATTGTGGCATATGACATGTCAAGTTATAAAGGTTCTTGGAGTTTAGCACCCCATGATCTAGACAACAACATGCGATATTTAGGTGGTATATCAGCAACAACTATGTCCATAAGAATGGTCTTAGCAGGGTATTGCACTAGGGAAACACACATGTCTTTTATTAGTCCTAGGCACTTAAATTGGCTTGAATAGAATGAAAACGGGTCCTTCTAAGGCCTAGTGATATCTAAGTTCAATTTATCCATAACAGATTTAGGCATTAGATTGTGTGAAGCCCCAGATTCTATCATAGCATTGTGTAGGATTTTGTCGTGAATGTTAAGGCTAATGTAAAAGGGTGGTATCCCTCCTTCCACTAGTTTTCCATTAACATTAGGACCGAAAATTAATTCAGGCCGATCATCAAATAAGTTAACAGAGTATTCATTCTCAATGAAGTTTAAAGATTTTCTTATTTGAGATTTATAAGTTTCATGTTAATCAGTTCTGTTAAAGGAACTCAGATTTTCAGTTTGGCCACCTCTGCTCCCAACTTGAAAGGTAGAGGGGATTTCTCTATTTGAAGGTTCAGAATTTTAACAGCAGGGTTTGAAGTAGTTTGTTCTTCTTTTTCAGCATTTGAAGTCTTTTTTAGTGGATTTTCTAACACAAATTCTGGAGTTTGTTCCACTCTTTCTTTGGAGGGAACTAAAGTGGAAGGTTTCTCATTAGAAGGTTGGTCATTGGTTACATCTACAATGATGGGACTGGGAGGGTTCTGATTTGATCTAGAGAGGATTTGGAGAGTTTTTGTAACTGGAACTGCTTTAATTTTCTTAGGCTGATTTGGTATTGCTTTCTTGTTTTGGTCCGGAGCATCAGTGTTCTTTTTGCTCCTCAAATTGTATTGTTTATGCACTTCGAAGATAGAAGAATCATACTCTTGCTTGTAGTTGAATGATTCTCCAGTTTGGGTCTGGAATTGCTAAAGAATATGTAATTCCTGATCATCTTGAGTCAAAAATAAATTTTCCTCATCATCTAATCCCATTAAGTTAATTTGTGTGTCTTGTTCAGGGTCTTCTAAATGGGAAGTTTCAGCGTAGTTTTCTTGAAAATGATTCCTAATATTCTAATCAGGTCCATTTTTTCCAGTGTTCTAGTTTTGATTCTTTCTAAAGTTTGGATTTCTCACTGGTGGTGCCTGTTGGTTGTCCCAGTGAGGCTTTTCAATGCTTTCCATCCTATCCATCAAATTTTCCATTCCTTTGGATAGGGCATCCATTTTAAGGTCAAAGGGTGAGGTTTCCTCTCTTAAGGGTGCTCTTCATTCATTCCTAACCCTAGATCTTTTTGCAAGCAGATTAGCTTCTACATTAACTGCTACACTCTGCATACCTTCTAGACTTGGTGCATTTCTTTCTCTAAGTTGAAATTCCATATCAGTGTCAAACCCGTCTGGAAACTTTATTAGAGCTAATCCAGGTGGGGGTCCAAGGTCGACTGGTATTGCATTGTGTACACTGTTAAATCTAGTACAGTAGTCCTGAACTATTTCATTTGGTCCTATCCTCATGTTTTCATACTCTGAAAGAATTTGAAGAGGGTTCTTTTCCTTTTCCCATCTTTGTAGAAACTGCTGGTAAAAAACTTCTAAACTATCTATACTATTGTTAGGCAGAGATATAAACCATGTTCTCACATCACCAGCTACAGTTTGGGAAAAATTATCATTTGGACATCTCCAATATCAATTTCATGCAATTCGAAATGATTTGTCATATTTCTTGTATGTTGTTGTGCTGTGTAGGATCCAGTGCCATCAAATAGGGTAATTTTACTCTGGTAGTCTTGTGGCATGGCATCTTTTGGAGTAGGCATCACAAGAGGGGCATATCTATTTTCCATGGCTCTAAGTTGGTCAGGATTGAGAATTGGAGTTTGGGTTCCCGAGGGTGGTACAAAGGTTGATGGGGAACTAGGGGTGATAGGTGTTTGATGGGGAAGTGAAGTTATGAATGGAGGTGTGGATTGATCTTCAGAGATGTGAGGGAATATTGGTGAACGGAAAGAAGTTGAAGTTGTGTCAGAAAGCTCGGGGATATTAATAGTAGTGAGGGATGCCTGAGGGGAATTTACAAGATACTGATCAATTGACAAGTTCACGCTTTGGACTTCAAGTTCAGATGTAAATTTTGGATCTAGAACTATGTGATAGTGCACTCTCAGAACTGGTTCTAAGTAGGGAAAGGTCAAAATATTCATCAAAGGGAGGTCTTCTAAAAAAACCAGCCATCCGAGCAAGAATATGCTTTAATTGAAGGTGTAGGATTGACTGAACTTTCTTGTCTTCTGGATATTCTTGAAATTAGATTAGGATTGTCAAATACTGGGGGAGGATTTGGATCAGGGTTGGCCCTAGTATAGTGAGTTCTCCTTGAAGCTAGATTTCAAGCTTTTCCTAATTAATTTATTTTTTGTGAAATTTTATAAATAACCTTTAATAAACCCTTCAAGAGGCTTAAAAAAAAATTTGAAATTTCTCAAAGGTTTATTAATACTAAGGGTTTGGTTTCCCCACTATGGTCGCCACTATGTTATCACTCAGAAGTTTTCCCTAGAAGTTATAAAAGAAGGAATAATCTAAGGTAACCACAAATCTAATCTTTTAGATTCGGGTTCTAGCCAACCTAAGTCCAGAGAGGGTTCTCTCTTTATAATTTAACTTAGTTTTTGGTGGGATTATAAGCCAGTTCTTAGTGCTCATAAGGTTTTGAATTAGGTTTGGTGGTGGAATTGAAGGGACAAATGGAGAGAGTGAGGATTTCAAGCCATTGGGCTATGGAGTCAATTAAAGGATGGCTTAACTGGATCATATCAACCACTAAAGGAAGAGTTCACATGGCAGGTTAGAAAAGAAAAAGGCAAATCTTCAACTTCCAATGGATGAGGTAGTCCTAACCAAGGTAAAAGGGCAATGAAGAATCCTTAAACTGGGATCAAGATGAAGAGCGGGAAGTCATCATGAGCAAAGGGAAACTAAAAATCCTTTACTATATACCTAGGGGGGAAACTACAAAAGTAAGGGAGCAATTAAGAATTCCTAGACTAAGATAGTTTAGCAGAAAACATTAAGAATGTAAACAGTCAAGACAGAGAGCATTAAATCCAGTTCTAAAATATCATTCCTAGTTTAACATTTAAATTTCATAGAGACACATATGATTGTTAATAAACATAAAGAGAAACAATAATACACACGAGTGAGAGAATAGTTATTTGATTTCCACTTTACACAAGAATCCTGTGAAATGTCTTTACTTTATTCCTTGATCCAGCAAGCCAATCTAGTCTTGATTACAATAACTCCTTAACTTGAGAAGAAAATTTCTATAGAAATGTCTTTGAATCCACAATCAATACTTTGAAGAGTGAAGTATTTATACAAAAAGTATTTACAAAATATCTTAAAACAATATGATAATTAATCTAGGAAATCAAAATATCTTCAAGCATGAAGATAGAGACAGATGGATAACTACATCATGTTGTCCCTTTTATTGTGATTGTCCTAGCTATTTATAGTTCGAATTTGAGATCTTTAAGTTGGTTGCTGGAATCACTTTTGTCTTTAAATTTTGACTGATACTCTTTGTCTATTAATCTTTGACCATGCTTAATTGTCTTTTCACCTGCCTTTAGATTTACTGTGGTAACTTATAGTAAATCTGTTATTTTTACCCACCATTCATTTTTAGGCAACTCTATCTTGAGAATATTTCTATATTTCTCATCTGCCTTAGTGTAATTGGAAAAATGTCACTTGATGACAAATAGATGCTTTACCTCGTGCTCTAGGAAGAATAGATTTTCTAAAGTACCATATAATACTTTCCATGTTGGCAATGCTTTGACTCCTGAAGTGCTTGCCTGTTCTCTGAACAATTTTTCTAGTCTGTCAATATAATCCACTTGGGTCATAAGTTTGTCATTGATTACCCTGGGATTGGGAAGGCTTTTACTTATCAAAATTTGAAGCTTTTCCATGAATCTGTCAATATCAACTTGCAAGTCATGGCACTTTTTCTCTAAGTTAAGCATAAGGTTTCTTTTAGAGAGAACCTTTTTTATTTTAAGGATGACTTTTCTTCTGTCTTTCACACCAAGCTCATCTAGTTCATACCTGTGCTTTCTATTCAAGAAATGGATGAGTCGATTAGCTTCGTCAGGCTAGTCTCGTAGGTCTTCCTTTACCTTCTCTATTGCTTCGGTGGCCACTTTCACCAGTTCTTCTTGCTCGAATATTACTTGAATTGATGGCCAAATATCATTGACATAGTCAATGATATTGGCCTAGAGAATCTCTTTAATTTCTCCTAGTGGCTTTTGCAATGTTAAATTTTTTTAAAGGAACTTTCTTCTCTCACCCATCCTTAGGGAATTTTTTGCTTCTTCTTTCTGTTGTATTTGGGCAAGTTGACAGTCAGTTTCTAAGCTTGTCACTTTCTCCTTAAGTCTCTTAAGCTTTGTTGCCTAGATGGACATTTCCTCCATGGCTTTCACTAACTCTGTTGTTTTCTCTGTTGAAGTACCTGTAGTTGTAAAATCTGTTGTACCAGTAGTGCTATAGCAGGTGGAGTTGTTGGTGCTAAATAGGTTCCCAATGTTGAAGGGACTACAGTTGTTACTATGGGAATGGAAACTGTGGAGGTAGTGGGCAATTCACTCTGTTTGGACTGAATCATTAGTCCAATTATTTCTCTGTTTCTTTCAGCTGATCATTTAACTTAAGGACCAAGTCCATAAGCTCTTCTTGTTCCTTCTGAGCCTCTAAGACTTATGTTGTTTGTGGATGATGAAGATGTGGAATTTTGAGCTGCTTCTTTGAAGCAACTATGTCACCAATCTTCTTTTTAATTAACATTTCTACAGCTTTCACATCTTTGGGATCATGTCCCAACTCTATGATTAAGTCCTCCAAGGACTTGATTCCCGTATCCTTGGCCTATGAGAAAGCCTTTTCTAGTTGGAACTGTGCGAATATATTATTCAGTGAATTTTGTAATTGGTGGGTTGTAATGGCTCTGCTTGTTAACATGGAATATACCATCTCTCCTATTTGTTTATTCAATTCAATATGGTTAATACGATGTATTTCTTTTGCCATCACTTCGAAATCTATCTACTGGTATTCAGCTGCTGATCTGGGCTGCTGAGTGGTGGGATTTAGGAAAGTCATCTGCATTTTTCCTTCTTTCACATCAAAGGCTGACATAAGCATTATTTGGTTGGTGGGAGCCATTTTGAGGTGTTGTGCATAGCTTTGGGCTTTTAACCTTTCATTCCTAGCCTTTATTTCCTTGTAATTTTGTTTGATATCCTGGTCTTGCTCAGTTGGAACCCTTGATGAGGACACTTCCACACTTTGCGGTTTTTCCAACATTTCAGCATGTGATGTGGAAGGTTCTTGTGTTCCTCCAGAGGGAGTGGCATGCCAGCTCCCTTCTCTTTTTGTGCTAGTGGCTCCAACTATTTATTCTGTGAATTCTTGCTCAGAGAAAGGATTTAACCTTTGCCTTTTGACATATGTTTGTGAAATGGCTCTGTCTGAAGGAGTTGCTTCCTCCTTGTCTCTTTTGAGATTTCTATCCTCATTGAGAGGAGTCTGCATGATAGGGGGAGTACTCATAATGTGCTCTGGCAGTCTTGTTTGAGTTATTTCTTCTTAGAGCTCTAATTGTTCTAACCCTTCTTGAAACTAGGGTCCTTCTTCTGCTTGTTGTTCACTGTGTGCCTGTGATTCCCTTTGGGCTTGGGATTCTTCTGGTACCTGTATGAAATAATATTCATCAAGTATCCTCTTTAGACAAATTAATTCATTTTCAAAAACAAGACCAGTTCTATCTCTATCTACTAGAGTATTCTCCACCCATTCCAACTAATTTGCATATTTTTCTATCTCAGGGATCCTATGGTGGATATAGGGAGGCAACTTGTTTTTCTGTCTTCTATTGCAGATGAAATCAAAGGGGTCATATCTCTAGATGAAGCGTTTTTTTAGTTTGAGCCTTTGAAGGATCTCTTCTTCTTCTCTTCCAACTTCTCGACTATTGCACACAAAGGGGCCTAGTTGATCTTTGATTCTGAGTTGAGCCTTCTTCTTGGCCTTCACAAAATGTACCTCATCTGAGTTGATTATCTATTTTTAGTACTCCAGAGTAAAAAAACTCATTGGGAGGTATCTGGGTAACTTGTGTGGTGCTAACTCACAGCCATAGATTCTAATTTCAGTGTGATTTTGGTATAAGTACCAATCTCCCACTTTGTGTTGTTTTGAAAGTTGTAGGATCCTACTGATATCTGAATTGATCCTTGGAGGAGGAATTCCTAGCAGCATGGTCACTACAGGAGATAAAGAAAGATCTATGAAGTATCTGTATGGATTTGGTGATTCATATTTTTCAATCAAAAGAGTCCAAAATATTATTGACCTAGGGTTGCCTCTAGTATCAAGTTTTTGAAGAGTAAATGGGAATTTATCAACTTGATAGTATAAGAAAAGGTGGTACAAAACTGAGGAGTACTTAAATACTCTTTCATTGTTCATTCTCATGAATTGATCATGCATTTTATCTGCTATGTACTTGGCATAATCATACATGACAGCAGGGGGCTATCCTGTGGTAAAAATGGACATGAAGGCTACAATGGTTTCATCAAAATATTCACTGGTAGTATGGCCTAAGATGCTAGATATCATTAACACAATGTCTTGGCCAAGTTTAGAAAATATAGTCCACATGTATTGGGGAGGATCCTTTGGAATGTGTTTCTCTTCGATAATAAAGGTCTGGAATATTTCCGCAAGTCTGGTAGGGGTAACCTTGGGGAATTTGTCAAGGAGGTCTCCAATGGAAATAGGGGTTAGATTTTGTCCTGGTTGCAATTGAAGCATTTCATAGATGGATTCAGCAGTGATGGTAAAGAGTGTTGGCATTATGGCATAGTTCTGGAGCTATGACACAAGTGTTGTCCTTGATGGCAACTCTCTTTGGTAACAGATCTCAGTTCAGGCACTCAGAAAGTAGAAAAAGACATGTACGTAGGTTCATCTAGACGAAGGCGCGTATACACGTGGGTTATACATTACAAAAGTGCATATATGTTGGGGATCATTCTTTTGGTCCATGGCAGTTAGATCTTGGAAGTTGAGCCTATGTTTTGGACCAAGGCGTCTCGTCAGATGTGTTGATCCCTAGTTTTGGGTTCATGCTATTGGAATGTTATGGTTTTGGACCATGGTATTGGGGAAGTCTTAAGGCTATAAAAGAGGAAGGAGATCTTGTGACAAACGACCAATCAGAATTATAATTGAAGATCTGGAAAAGTGCTAGAGCTGGTATATTGGGTGGTGATGCAGATCTGGATCTGAAGGAAGAACCTTAGTGCAAAAGGAAGGATAAAATCTGTTCATGGGTCATAATCTTTAAGCTTGAATGATAGTATCTTTGTATGATTTTGATCTACTTGATGTGACGCTTGCTTGATCTATCTGGTAATCTGGGTTAATTAATGATTGAATAGTTGAAAGAGTGAATTATCCTTCGTAAGATCTGTACGCAAGTTCAGTAAGGGAAAAAGCGCGTATACACGCAGGTTCAGTGAAGTAAAGGAGTGTATACGCAGGTTGTTCCATACATAGATGCGTATGAAAGCTAGTTTCAGGCTTCTAAAATAGCGTATATAATCTAAGTTGTGATCTAGCTGCTTCTCGCTATTGCTGCTGTGTTCTGGGTTCTGTTTTCTGGTGTATGGTTTCTAGTACTGTGTTTTGGGTACAACTATAAGGAGAATATCTACTTGATTCAGATCTAATTTGTGAAAAGGAGATTGGTTGATTCCTGATGATTGTTTGATGTTCATGGATCCAGTCTGAAAATTGATGAAACGTGGTCCCTGGAAGAAAGAGAAGGTTGTAGCCTTCTGTAGGCCAACACCTACGTGCTAGTATCTTGGCTAGTGCAAGAGCAAAGGGGGTTGTAGCTCCCTTCTAGGAGAACCTGGAAAACGAGAGACGGTTGTAGCTCTCTATAGGTTGCAACCTGCATACTGGTAAAAAGAGACTGCACCAGTATATTGTAAAAGAAGTTTCTAATTGAAAAGAAGATAGAGACGAATTGTAGCAGGTGGTTTTCACCCACATTGGGTTTCCACCTTATATCTTGTGTTCTTGTGTGCGACTATTTCTCTGCTCTGTTTTACTATCTCTGGTTACTATTATTTGATTCTGCATCACAGATTAACAATCATCATCAGAAAAGATTAAGTAAAGTAAAAGTTGACTTTGTATACGCGGGTTTCCCTCTGCATAATAGCGTATATACGCAGGTTAATTAAACTGAAGTAGCGTATATCAATTTTTTTGAAAAAGGAATAATTACCTTGATAATATTGATTCACCCCCCCCCTCTCAGTATTATTTCCAACAAAGAGTACATCCTGGTTTGGAGGAATCACTGCTCTTAAACTGGGGCTGTAATTGTTTTGGAAATAATGAACAATTTCAGGGAAGATATGCACCTTTGGGAACTGGTACTTGGGAAAATTGGATTCCCAAATCCCAATTTGATCAACTTGGTTTAGGTATTGGTCCGTGTGCCAGAAGTATAGTTTAAGAGAAGATTCACGGACAACAGTGTCCTTGATTTGGAAATATTTGTCCACCAAAGGGAAATGGTCTAAATCTAGATGTCGAGTGGTAATTGGATGATCATCCATTGAAACTCGAGCGGCCATTCTTAGTTCTTGTGGACTTAGGAATGGGGAAAAGGGTTTTTTAGTTAAAATTGGGGGAAAATTGGTTCAATTCAGAGCAGTTTGGGGTTGTTGGGCAATTCTTTCACTTAATTACTTGATAACTTAAAGCCATTGAGTAATAGGGTTGGGAATGAGACAGTATTTCTTGGTGAATTCGGATAAATACATGGTTTTTGGCATTGAAGGGGTTGATGGACGACCGTGCATAGTTGTAGGAGGTGTAGGTGACTGAAGGGTGGACTAGAAGTTTTAGCGGCTTTTGCAGGATGGCGGTTGGAGGTAGGTTGATAATTGCACGTAGTCTATCGCTTTCATGGAGGTATGAGCATATTTTTCATGATAAAATCAAAAAACAATGATTTTTGAGTTATATCTGCAACATCAACTATTTGGTGGGTACATGGGAAAAAGGTACATTTGGTTTTTAGCGGAAGATGAGACATTTTGTCATCTAGTCGGAGACTATAAGCGGGTTTGATCGCATCGCTTTTGGGTTGTAGTAGTTTCAGGGGGAGGCTGCCTGATGCCACTCATCAGGAGCCATGTAGCATCGAGGCGCAAAAGAAAACTGCCCATATTGGGTGGATAAAGGTCAGGCTTCGGAGGCTGCTCGATATGATTTTCCACTATTGGATTAACGGGAAGTCGATTGCACAGTTATCGGGGTGGGGAGTTGTATGAAGGGAAATGGAGGGGCCTGACCAATGATTTATGCATGGCGGGTTTTGTTTAAATAATGGATTAAAGTGGGGTTAAGGGTGTCAGGGTTGTTTTCATTGGCGGAGGTCTTTGGTTATTAATTAATCACTGATTGATTAATTAACCCATCAGTTGCGTTATTGTATTAATAAGGTTTATTTTTCAAACTTTTTTGGGGTGGGGTATTAATATAAGGGATTTGTTATATAACTATATGGGAAGGGTTGTTTCTTTTTTTCAGGATTCAATACATATAAAGTTAAAAGTTAATATGAAAAAGTGTTAAAGTGTAATGTATTCATTCATTTGTTGTTGTCATAACACATTATATTTAGGCTTGAAGTGTTTTTGGGTTATTTGAGGAAAAGGGTCTTTTCATGGGGGGATGATCACTTTTTCTAGGAGAAAAAGGTTTAATGCTTAGAGAAAGGGGCTTATTTGGGGAATGTGACTTTTCCTTAGGAAAATGGTGTCCTTTCTTAGGAAAATGGATTTGTTTGGGAGTATGAGTGAATTGAAGGGTGTGAATGTTCATGAGGGGACTTTTAGTACTTAAGACCTATAAATCATTGGGCCAAGGGTCCGGTCCCTCTAGAAGTCACATAAATGCTCTGAGCCCCTTTGACTTAGATTTTGGGTAATTAAGAATTTTTATTGGAAATTAGTTAAGTGAAAGGTGTAATGAGTGAGGGAAATTAATCAATTTGACTTTATGGACTTGATGCATGTCCAGTTTTCATCCATACTTAGAACTTTCATGATGAAGGTGAATAATATGCTTTATCTAATAATCATCACAATTCTGCAACCTTTCTTCTACTTACCCACCTACTCGTCCTACCATTTTTACTTCTCTTTATTAGGGTGCACTTAAGCTGGCAAACCCTTATCAAAACATTTTATTTTCTTTTACAATAGTAATCCAACTAAGTCTAACCTTATTACATCCAAGGGCTCAAATTAAACACTTTAGCTCCTTTTATTTACTCTACCTAATCTAATTACCTGCCAAGATTACATTAATTGGTCAGATTTTATTCTCTATATATAAGCATAAAATTGAAAGCTTGAAATAATCAAGTTTAAACATTTTGACTATCATGGATTGTGGCGAAGGTAATAAGCTGCACACAATAATTTATTCAGCATCAAAAGTAACTAGGAGTTGCATTTTGACTTGTACACTTTCATGGTCTTTTATTTTCTTGGGGTTCATTTTTTCATCTTTTTTGACCTTTTTTATTCTTTTTTGTCCTTTGATTTTTCTTTTAGGACATACCCTCTTTACATTTCTTAATTTTTTGAATATGGAAAACATTTGCAAAAAGCAAAGCTATGCACATATGACAGGTTTAATCTCATCCATTCGAAAATTATGACTCCTATTTGTATAGGAACCTAACAAGTGGAACTGCGCCACCCTATGAAATATCCTTGATTACATAGGGTCCCATCCAATGCATCTAAAACTTCCTTGGAAGCTTTATGAACTTACTATCATACATCAAGACCAAATTTGGATTCTTAAAAGTGGGTTACTTAATTTGGTGATCATGCCACGCCTTCTCGCTAGCTTTCTGCACCTGCTAATGAAAACCGACCAGGAAGTGATCCTCTTCCATTACAACTAGCTGCACTAGAAATTCTTCGATCTAGTAGAAATCAGTCATCTTGGTTACTACTTTGATCCTAAAGCTAGGCATAATATACTCCATTAGAATCATTGCTTCTTACCTATACACTAGTCTAAATGATGTTTTCCTTGTTAATTTCTTACAGGTCATCCTGTATGCCCATAGAATCGTTGGTATGTGCACATCCCAGTCATTCCTATTAACCTTGCAAATATTCGTTAAGTCATTTTCATAATTTCATTGATAAATTCGACAGTACCATTCTCCTGGGGATGATACGATGTACTATTGTGATGGTGCATATAGAATTCTTCTGTTAGCGCCCTAATTGTTTCATTTAAGAAGTATGAACCTTGGTCACTCATCAGGATCTTCGAGCATCCAAGTCATGGCATAATGTACTCAAATATAAAATTCGTAGCAATGTATGTGCTACAATCCTTCACAAGTTGTGCCTCGACCCATCTAGTCAAATAGTTGGTCGTAATGATAATATAACGTTCACTTGTCTTCTTTCTTGGTGGATTGATTGGTCAAATGAAGTCAATTACCCATTTATCGAATGCTTGTAATGACTTGCAGGTTTAAGGGTAATTCATCTCTTCACAATGGTCTTCCAGTCCTCTAACACACATCAAATGCATTGTAGTACTCCTTAGAATATTTATGTATTGTAGACCACCATAATCCTGCTCGTAGAATCTTCTACATAGTTTCCTTACCTGCATAGTGTCTTCCTATGACACCACCAAGTGCTTCAGCCATAATACCATGTCATTCATACTTAGGTATATATCAGCACAAAACTTCATCTGGTTCCGTATTTTATAAATATCTCGCAATTACTGAAAAATCAACAACCTTGACTACTAGTTCCTTATTTTTCTAGATTGTGTAATCTTCAGGAGCTACACCAGTAGAAAAACAATAAATAATGTCCACAAAATGTTCATCAACAACTTTGAGAGTGAAGAGTTGTGCGTCAGGTAACCCCTCATCTATATTAGTGGGTTCTTCACCATTCTCGATCCTAGGGAGGTGATCAAGTCTAGCATTTAACCTCCATGGCTTGACTATCACTTCAAAATCATACTCCTAGAAGAGAAGCAACCATCTAGAGATCTTCCCCCCAACAGAGGCTTATTGACCAGGTACTTGAATTCAAAATGATCTATATACATTTTAAAGTGTGCACCTAGCTGATAATGCCTGAATTTTTGTAGTGCATATACCATGGATAACCCTTCTCATTCAATGTTTGAATAGTTTCACTTTTCCTTAGATATGTTCCTACTTGCAATGGAAATCAAATGGTAAATATCACCTTCACCTGGTTGAGTTAAAACAACTCCCATTTCTATGCAGGATGCATCTACGTGCACATGAAACTCTTTCTTCCAATCTGCGAATATTAGGATTGGCGCAATAACCATCATTTCCTTAATAAACATCCAATCACTTCTAGTAGTTACCATCCTAGCAGAATGTAGCTTCCATCATCAATAACTTCTCCATTGGCACATTGATCTGTGCGTATGCGTTTATAAACTTCCTCTAATACACTATACAACCCAAAGTTGCACATAGTTGTTTTACATTCCTGGGTGGATCCAAATTGATAATCACAACAATCTTGGCAGGGGCTACCATCAATCCTTGCTTTCATATGACATTTCCCAACAATATTCCATAAGGTACAAAAAAAATACATTTCTTAAAATTCAAGGAAATATGATACTTCCTGCATGTATCCAACATTAGGCGTAGACTAGAAATATGTTTCTTTACCAGCTCGAAGACTGTCCAATCATCAAAGTAGACCTCTAGAAACTTGTTAATAAATTTTTTAAATGTTGAGACTTCCACCGTTGAAAATATTGCAGATGAATTTTTAAGTCCAAAAGGCATCACTGTATATTGGAATGACTCCCACTGTATAGTGAAGGTAGTATTTCTTCTATCCTATGGTGCAATCTTAATTTGGTGATATCCATAAAATCCACCTGTGAACGATTAGGCCTCCTATCCACCAACATTTTCTAGAACCTCATCTATAAAAGGTGTAGGAAAGGGGTCATGCACACATGCATCATTTAACTTCCAAAGATCAACACAGGTCCTTATATCACCCTTTGTTTTCTTTTCCTAGACCACCATCAAACTGGCCCATTCTAATTCTTCCACTGGATCAATTATACCTACCATGATCATCTTATCCAACTCTTCTCGTACCTTTTCCTTATACTTGGGGTTTAGTCTATATGGGCGTTGCTTAATTGGGTTCACGTCTGGTTTTAAATTGGTCTTCATCACACCCAAATCACCTATTATATCCTTCATTTCAGAGAATTTTGTTAGAAATAAGTCATGATATTCATCTAGTAATTCAACATCCTTGCCAATCGTGTCTTCATCCCAATAGTCATCAACGTCTGTGAAGTTTGGTTCTACTTCTAAGCTAATATTCACTTGTTTTGTCTTTATTGGCTACGAAATATTATGAATCTTTACATCAAGTCCTTTTACTTTGTGTGGTCCTTCTCACTGAGGAATGTTGATATTTCGTGGATCCTCATCTTCTTCTTATGTAGTATCATTGTAGCATTCCAACACATGTTGTAGCTGCGCACTCCAATGAGGTTGCATCCAAGATACAGGTTCAATTCGTGTTCATAATATTTCTATCTTAATCACCTGAAGTGCCCCACCAATGGATTCAAACCTGTCTTCAAACTTGAATGTAAGCAGAAAAATATCCTTCATTTCATCCCAATCAGTAGTCCCGTGTCACAGCTCCATCTCCAAATACCGATTCATTAGTATACTTTCTAAGGTATAAATAAATATATGTACCCATTCTAGTTGAGGTAGCTCTCCCCAAGCCTTAGTCCATCGAGCCAGATGTTCGCACAAGTTGTCCTTAATCATGTACCTGTCACTAAGCCGTGTTTTGCATAGCTAAATATTATTCTCATCAGTCTACGATACTCCTTCCAATAAAAAATATTATCCTTGTGGGTTCCCCACCATCTTGCAGGAGTAACTCTTAAAGCCAAATATAGAGCCTGGAACCTCTGCACCTCTGGTATGTCTCTTTCAAAATGTTCAAGAAAAGTATTGACAGCATCCAGCCCACCATAATATGGTAATTCACATACCTCAGTTGATAAACAACATAGATACTTTGTAAACCTACTGAATCGTAGTCTAGATACCTCATACAATTGATTCTGTTAGTTTTCTAATTCTTCATCTGAGTCTGATTGGCACAAAATATCCTTCTCCCGACTGATACATCCATTTGCAATGTGATTAATCAAGTCTTTTTCTCGTGCAGTGAGCTTATATATGTGATCAATTTCTTCATCCTCATAGTCATCATGCACTGGCTCTATGTATCATGCACCTTTAGCTAGATCCAATGGAACAACTACTCGAAGGCCATTCTTTTCAAATACCATGCTTCGCTTCCTTAAATTAATAATATAAATCATGTAAAAAGCCAAATAAATCCTGAGAAATGCTAGGTATGGATTACTATCATCTACTATTTTAATAACTTCAAAAAATGCAAGCACACTGGCTCCTTCAATATCTACAACCACTCCATGTAGGCGACCCATCAGAATTATATTTTGTTGGTTTGCCATGCATAGCTAGATTGGTGACCACTGCAGCACAAGTTTCCCCATACGTTCCCAAGTTTGTTTTGGTAGTACATTAGTGTCAAATAAAAAGTCTAGAATTATCTGGTCCATATCAAAATCACTAATTTGTGTTGTCAACAACATTTCCCTATTAGTCCTCTTCTTGCTTCGATTCACCTTATTTACTGCACATTGTTTTGGTAGTGGCTTGTCTTTTCTAGTGCAATTATTTATCATTTCATGGAGTCCTTCAACTACCCTCTAATCCCTCAACAACTTCATGCATGTCTATAGAAACGATTTCAACATTGTGGCATCAGAGTTCTCCGTTGCACTACTTTCTTTAGCTGTCTCTCTTCATGGGACTATTGGTTTCTAAGTTTTAACATAAAAGAACCTACCTTCATAAAAAAATTCCTTGCCTCCATAAATGTCTCCTTTTCTCTGTGTAATTGAAATCCAACATTCTTTTTTCTAGCCCTGTGAACCCATGTATATGATTTACCTTCTACATTGCCTTCACCAGTGGATATACCACTTCACGTCACTATATTGACACTATAATTATCTTTGTGTGACTCAGATCTGATCATCTGAATGTTCTACGTCACCTGTTGGTTCTTCCTTTCCTACATATTTTTAATTAATACAATACACTCTTCTATAAAATGATCAAACTGCTTACAATATTGACAAGAAGGATGCATTAGATTCTAATAGTTGTGTGAAAATTATCTTTCTTCTTCATAGTTGTAGTAGATGATTTGGCCTTGACCTCTCCCAATGCCTCCTCCTTGTCCTCCTACACGTCCTTGGAATCCTCCGTACGCTGTAGCTGAGCCTTGATCATTCTACGTGTGGGTTTCATCTTGCATCTTATAAATTAGGGTTTTGTCTATCATAAAGGCATAGCTTTAGAAATCTCGTTCATCATGGCCAACCGATTTACAAAATGTGCATACGAGTTTCTTTGGTGACTGCACAAACTTTTGTAATAAAATTGTACACGTTCTTGGTACTTGGTAAATACTACACTAGATGCCTGAATTCGCACTTGATGTAGTAGGAGATTCTGGTTTCAGTGTGCTGGGACCTTCGGCAACTATATAATCCGAATATACAGGGCAATGATACTTATAATGGCCTACAAACTTTCACTTTGTGCACCAAACTTCAGGACTATATACTCCCAATATACAGGGAAATGATACTTATAATGGCCTACAAACTTTCACTTCGTGCACCAAACTTCAGGGCATAGTCCTGACTGAACCTGCTTTCCCTTCTTCATATCCTGTAATTCCATATGTAGGCTCGCTAACTGTGACTTGATCTATTGGACTCCTATATTCGTATCCTAGATCGGTGAAGCCTCCAACTTCATCGCAATATATAATTCTTCGACCTGATATCTAATCTTCTATTGAGACAAAGGTAGTCTTAAATGTGGAAATAGCGAAGCTATGTACCATTAGTTATGTTGTTTGCATGAAATCTAAAGATTAGTTTGTCTCAGTAAGCACTTCAACCTCTGATCCATATCCCACGTGGACTTGTTAGATGTCTTCGTAATCTCGTTCATTTCAGTGACACACTCAACTTCAGATTTCAACTCTAAATTTTGCATTCATCGCAGTCTTCGTCTCGGCCAACGTATCATTTGGGTTGGTTGTACTATATTAGATATAGCATGCAAGCACTCGATCTTGTAGCGTTGTAACTAGTTGTGGTTTCTTCATGGAATTATCATTGATCTGCTGTGATTTCCACATCACTTTGACTACGAGCCAACACTGAATAGGATCCTCTGACCACTGACCCTTGAATACAGGAATTTTCACTATATTCGCCATACTAAAGAATGAAGGTGGAGGGGGAGGTGGAGGTGGAGGTGTAGGTGTATGAGGTGGTGATAAAGGTGGAGATGTGATGGACGGATGTGAAATCTCAGAAGTGCCCTGACCTTATGTCTGTGACGTATCTCCAGGTGTGTTAGGGCTGGTCCTTTCTTCTTCGTTGTTTAATTCACCCAACAAGGGACTGTACGAGCCTTTAGTGTATTTATCCCAATCAAATATGAATCTCTTTTCACTTCACATACATCTGGCCTGACCTCTTTTAAACATCACTTCAAAGGCATAACACCCTTTTCACACAACAACATTTTAATTCGAGTTTTTAGTGATCTCAGGTACTTACCTCTTAGACCCTTAAAGAATCAACATTTGGCTTCAGTATAAGATACAAACATGTTCATTTCAATTTTAGTGATGAAAGCATCCAAAATACTATGGATACAATGGTCCACAACCCTTGCAACCTTATAATTAGACTCTTCAATGTTCTTGATCAGTTTAGGAGTTCACACAATAGGATCATTGTGTTTCCAAGTAGGTTCGTTGTCTACTAGCTTAGACAACCACTCGTGTAATTAACAAGGTAACTATGAAAATAAATTGTGTTCTCTTTGGTGTAGATATATATTTGTAACCACCTTTCTTTGGACCAACGTGGATTTGAATTTTCTTTACCTGAAACTTATTGACCTGAAAACTCGTTCAACTTCCGATCTATCCACTTCTCGATTTCTTTCCTAGTTGGTATCTGTTAGGGTCCTATAATAATAGGACTCATAATTTTGAATTTTCCATGGTTAGTTTGGTAATATTGTACATACTTTTTCTTTCTACATGTTATACAACAAAATGACCCCCACATCAGCTCAGAGGGGAAGGACGTGATAGCTGAAGCAAAGACCAAGATCACAAGCCTTGTTTCCACACTAACGTTGGCTAAAAAATGACAACATGGTTTATAAAGCTTCTTTGTAAGCCTAAGGGAACGTTAGTGACCCTACTAACTCTAGTTGTTAGTTTGGGAACAATGTTAGTGGCTTCTAATGAGCATCTAGAGGTCAAAGGAGCAAATTGACTCACAAATATCTCTATATTCCCTCCTATATCTACTCATAAAAGCAAGAAAACATCTCAAGTCTGACCTATTTGTGGGATTTGTAATCCTAATGAAGGAGGCAAATGGGAAAGAGCTAAAAAGCATGGCAACATCATTGCTTTTAACTTAAGAGACTCATGGAGGAACTTTGCAACCCTAACTCAATTGCTACAGAATTAAAGCTAGGGCCATGGTGATAGAGGTCAGATCATTTGAAAGGATAACTTACTTGATTGTTGAGCATAGTCTCAAATCTAAGCATAAGAAGCTGGTAAGAAGAGAGAGACAGAGAGAAGATGGAGGGGTAAGGGAAGGTTGATGCAACAGATGGTTGTAATCACTCTTACGAGATTAATATATAACTGCAGTTGTACTGTCTACTCCGTGGTGTTGGTACTATCATTCATTTTCTTGTTTGTCCAATACCTTTCAACATGAGTAGCTTAGTTATGTGTAACTAGATGTCTTTTATGTATTCATGTATTAGTTATCAAGGTTGTATGTTATGATTATGCTTGTCTCTTCTATGTGCAAGACTTGATATGGAGTTGGCTCAGGGGACTTCCACCTAGCTGCATCGTGCTCCCCTGAAAATCTACATGGAGGCTTGAGGTAATAAATTTGTCTTGCTTTGATAGTTAGTTATTGTTTATGGACATGCATGTAACTTTGTGATAGCTACAGATAATCTTAAAGTCTGCCAAAGGTCCTAAGAAGACCTTTGAGGGTATCTCCATTCTCCATGCGTCATGCATTTTATCCTATGGAAGAATTGGTGACTCCACTGGGGACTATACATTTAGTTCCCGACTCACCCGGACAGTTCTCAGTTTCCTCCTTCTAAGACCTCCTTGTACTTCTGCATTCCCTTTCTGACCCACCAAAACCTTGTTGCATTCTGCCTTCATATATTCAGCCTTGAATCTGATCCTAAAAGCCCTATTTTGAGCTCTTTTCCCACACTAACACAGGTTAGCAGATTAAATAATGCTTTATAAAGCTCTGTGTCTGTACAAATAGAGCGTTAGTGGACCCAGTAACCCTCTGTGGCCACTGCTATAGAGCGTTAGTCCCCGAAATCTTGACATACAATGGTGTCTGTAAACTCAAAGGGATGGGAAGCCTGCTCATGGACTAAAAGGGATCTGCAACTGCATTTTGTTAGCAAGATCGGTGTCCTAAAAGATTTTTTTTTTTTAGGAAATAAGTTTTGTTTTATTTCTTTAAAAGTTTTTATCAAAGAAAAATCAACAATTTTTTATTCATTCTTTTGCTTAGCTGGTTACATTCTGCTTTATTTTGGTTTCAAATAGTTGTTAGAAAGCATTGGAAAGATTTTTGTTGATTATGAATGTGTTATAATGACTAGGATGCATGGAACAAATATGAATATGTGAAATATTCTCGCCTGTAGAATACAACTTGTTTCATCGAATATTTTTTTTTAAGCATTGTCTTTTACATGATTTTTGAGTCAGAGTCCCATCACATTTCATACGTCAACTCCCCTACCAAAGACACTAAAAATATACACATAAAATTTACCTAAAATCGATTAGTAACTCTTTATTGAGCAAACAAACATTAGTTTAGGCTAGGATCTTGGGATAGATAGTGTGAGTAAACTGCCCAAGGTCAAAAACCAAAACTAGTGTCAATAAAAGAGAGGAAATTCCTTCTGCACTCACACTACCGGAACCACTCCAGTCAAAGCGGAGCTAAATACGAAACAACATCGGATTGTAAGTGAAGGTAGCCCACCTTAGCTTGCAACTCCTCTGAGCATTCTGTGTATTAGGGATCCCTTCGGGAATTTCAACTTTGTGTATTTTCTATATTTTTAGGTACCTAAGTGTTATCATTGATACTTTAACAAATATCACAATAAAATTTATTGATTAAAATTAACGGTCACTGTGGCTACATCCAACCCTCATCGTCAATATAGACGATTGTTAGGACTTCCTCCACTCATTGCGGAATATCTGCCAAGCTCCAGTGAACCAGATTCGTCATCTTTGGGAAATCAATCTCCTAGATCTCACACGAATATGTTTGGACAATCGACGATTCAAGTTTACTGGAGGATTTCTTTACTGCATGATTTCTTCCTCCCTTTAACCCTCCGCTGACAAATCCGTTGGACCCACTATTGGTTCCTGTGGCACGTGTACTCCTTGTTTCTTTAGTTGCAACATTTCCATCCATCCCGTTGATGACTAACAGGTTGTGGAACTTTGTGGACACTTTTGGTCCCCCACCACTTCCCCAGTTGACAGTCACCACCACACCATTGATGGAAAACCATACTATCCCATTTATCCCATGCACAAACCCTCACATGACACCTTCCATGAGTGGAACCTAGCCTCTGCCAGGTTCCACCCTTTTAGTGTCAAACTCTATACCTTCGACAAGTGCTACATACAACGCTCCTTATAACGCTCAATATAGCACGGTTAGCGCGGGTCCCCTCAACCAAAAATATAGTTGGCATCCATTATACAGTTCAAACCCCCATATTCAAGTATCTAGGGGCACTCCCAATATGCATATAATGGTCAGGAATGCAACAGTTCCCCCTCCATTTTCAGGCATGCATGGCCAGTCATTGATTGACATGAGCACTACTTATGTCAATCAAGGACATATGGTTAGTTTTGTGGAAAGTGGGAATCCTCAAGTAGGTACCAACCAATCCATGGGGCACCCTACTCACAATTTCAAATGAGTCAAGGGGGCACTGCATATCCTGGGGGAAATTCTATACTCCAACATCAAAATCCCGATGGAAATCCACACAACAACACCATACCCCAAGGTAACTACTATACCACGCAGCGTATGTATAATATTGGGACTCAATTGATGGGAGGACCACAAGGATCCTCAATTCATATGTCATCACCTTGGTTTGAGTTGGGGGCACCACACACTCTGTCTTTCTTGGCAACATTAGATATACTTCACTTGTACAAACTTACAAATGACCCCATCGATCATAACTTACTTTGGCCGCCAATCCCACATAAAATACCAATAGACATCCCCAATTTCGAAGGGAAACAAGGGGAGGATCCGGGCACCCATATCACCACCTTTCATATTTTGTGTCTTTCTAACTCCATGGTGGACGATAGTGTCCGGTTACGTATTTTTCCCCACACCTTCATTGGCAATGTAGCCAAGTGGTACATTGAGTTACCACGCATGTCAGTAAATACCTTCGATGCTCTAGCGATGGAATTCTTAAAGCACTTCCAGCTACGCATCCATTATGAGACTGGGACAAAGCTCCTCACTTCATTATGTCAAGATACTGCCACCCACATCTCTGATCATATACATGAATGGAAACATAGGCGGAGGTTAGTCAAAGCTCCCCTCCTAGACTATCTCTTAGCGGACTGTTTCTGCAAGTCCCTACTCCCTCAAATTGCTAAGGATGTCACCTTACATGGTGCGATCATAGAAGACCAATCCATATGTCATGCCCAACACCTAGATCTGATATATTCATAGTCTGACACTCTTTACGACATAATCCCTAATGCCCCTCACAACTCCAATGCTTCTGCTACTCAGCACCCCAGAGCACATGCTGATGGGATTATTGGCGCAACCTCTAGGACTGTTGTAAAACAACTCAACGGCCACATTGCCCAGATGTCAGTGGACCCCTCTACCAAACCAACTGCTCTTCCTACCACCACAATAAACTCTATGCAGTCTACCCAAAAACCTAGTGGTAAGAAGAAGAAGAATAAGAAAAAGACCACTCCGTATGAGAAGTCAACAAAGTAGAAAAACCCAAAGCAGAAGGCTATTGTGCCTCCTGAAGATGGAAAGGATAAACCCACCCGATTCCCTTGTAAAATATGTGTGCAAGACCACGTGACATATCTGTGTCTGTGTCTTTAGGAATGCACAGATTTCATTGCTAAAAAGGATACTGGTAGGACCCCTACAGTCCTTAATAATCCTTTCCTCACCTAGTAGCAACAACACCTCATTGAAAACCAAACCAAACTCCTGCAAGGGGGCAATGGTGGTTCTCAACATCCTTCAGTTGGTGAAGGACCCTCTACCATTTACACCTTTGAAACGGTAGATCTACAAACAAGAGCCAAATCCTATGGAGCTCTTGTTGCTCATGCAGAGGAACCTTCCTCAAGTCAAAACCCACCACTGCCTAATGATTTTCATATCGAAAGGCTGGTTATTGACCTTGTGATTCACCCCCCTAAAGGGTCACTTTGACACACAACGCATAATACGTCTGCACGTGTCGCCCAAAACTACAACATTGTAGAAGACTTGGTGCAAGCACCGTGGGCTATGTTGGCACTTGAAGTATTACAAACATATCCAGCACAAAGGAAAGCTTTGCTTTCTGCTATTGGTGGTGTAAACCCACAAGATTCTATGCTTACAATTTTTGACATGAAAAAGTGTAAACCTCCCCTTTCTCACCAACTTGCATTTTAGGTGCAAATCTTTTCGAAAGGTAAAGGTATACATAGAACTGTCATCGACGAAGGTGCTTCTACCTACATCATGTCAGCTTCATGTTGGCTCACTTTGGGTTCTCCAACCCTATCCCCGTCGTCAAATTCCCTTAAAGCTTTCGACAGCCACACTTTCATCCCAAGAGGTTACCTAGCTAGCTACCCCATCACTTTGAGTGGGAAAATGGTAACGGTGGATATTGAATTTGTGGATCATAAACTCGACTGTAATCTACTTTTGGGCCGCAATTGGACTTATTCCATGAATGCTATTGTATCTTTGGTCTTCTGCATCATCATATTTCCCTTGGATGGAAAAATAGTCAGAGTGGACCAGCTGTCCTTTTGCACCCCATATTACTCCCCATTACCTAGCAGGTTTGTACCCTTAGTGGGTGGTGTACATGACTCTTATGTTAGTATTGGTGCTAATCTATTGAAGTTCTCTTCCCTGATGGGCTGTTTCCCTCTTCCACCACCTGCAGTTCCATAGATGGTCTCTATGGTTTCATCCATTCCTCACGAACTGACCGACCCTTGGATCTTCACAGTCCCTTCAGACATCCCCCTTATGGAGAAGAAATGTCATTGTGACCAGCTGAATTGGCCTACTAGGCCATTCAATCTGCATCTGGGTCTTTGGTCACTTTGGTCACAGCCAATAGTACCACTTCCCCTCCCATAACACCTCCTTCTTTCGATCCCCTCAATCAAGTCCTACCTATGGACAAAGCTAGTGGAGAGATCACAAGTTTAAAAGAGTGACCTTGGGAGGACCCACATCATCGTGTTTTGATATCTGATTCGGACATGATGCTTCTTCAAATCCTATCACCTGATGCACTTGAAATCGTTTCCTCACCATATACGACTATCCAAACTTTGGACCCAGAAAGAAATATGTGCAATATTTCAATGACATTTCTCATCGATATTTTTGTCACGATAGGCATCGTGGAAAACATACAGATTGGAGCCAATCACAATCCTGAGAAAATTGTGAGCTTCACCTACGCTTTTAGGGACTTTCGCGATGTTTTTTCTTGGTCTTATGAGGAAATGCATGGCATAGAGCCTTCTGTTGTTAAGCATGAGATCAAGAAATATAGAGAATTCTTCTTATGGTATTTTTCTTGCTTGTTAATCTAAAAAATCCTCGAGTCTCCTTCTTCGAGCTCGTTAAACTACCACGAAGAAGAGCAAGAATTATTTTTATGGTATTTTTCTTGCTCGTGAATCTGAAAAATCCTTGAGTCTCCTTCTTTAGGCTCGTTAAAATACCATGAAGAAGATCGAGCATTCTTTTTATGGTATTTTTCTTGCTCGTTAATCCGAAAAACCTCGAGTCTTCTTCTTTGGGCTCGTTAAACTAATGTAAAGAAGATATTAGCATTTCATTTTATGGGATATTTTATCACTCTCAAAAAATGAAAAATCCTCGAGTTTGGCATCATTGGATTTGTTAAACACATATGACGACGGTCCGAGCAACTCTTTTTCGCTCTTTTTCTAGTTCATTAAACTGAAAAAGGTCATTAGAGAATTATTTCTAGGTGCTTTTTCTTGCTCATAAAACTGAAAAAATCCTAAGTTTTTACTTTAGACTCATCAAACATTTATAAATATGACTCTATCATTTTTTTAGGTAATTTTCTTGCTCATTAAACTGAAACATCCTGAGTTTTTTTCACCGAGCTTGTTAAAACATCTACGGAAGAAACAAGAGCACTTAATTTTTTGGGACCATTTCTCGCTCTTAAATTGAAAAATCCATGAGTTTTTCCCCTTCTTCGGGCTCATTAAATACACGAAGAAAGAATTGGCAATTATTTTACCTCTTTTTCCTTGCTCAATAAACTAAAAAATATACCTTGAGTTTTCTTCATTTGACTCGTTAAAATTTGATGAAGGTATTCAGTTTGTCATTGTGTGACTCATTAAAAATACACAACGAAAAAACGAGTTTAGTCTGTTTCCTCTTACTCGTAACAAAATGAGGTCAGCATCTATTGAACATAGGTTTCTCTTTATCCGGATTCAATATATTAACTCACAGAAAAGTAACTGATCCGAGAATACTATTAACATTTTGTCGCACCCAGTTAACAACTATGACAAAGGGACCACCTTGGAGTCATTCTTTACGATCTTTTCAGACTCTCTAAATATGAAAAGACCACTGAGTTGTCTCATTTGGACTCATTAAATTAAACAAACGAGGTATGGAGTCGCTCTTTATGCAGTCCTTTTCAGACTCTTAAAATATGAAAAGATCGATGAGTTATCTCATTTGGACTCATTAAATTACACAGGTGAATGATAGAGTCGCTGTTTTTATGATCCTTTTCAGACTCTTAAAACATGAAAATAGCGACAAGTTTTCCTATTTGGACTCATTAAACTAATTAGATAGGGCTTAGAGTTGCTCTTTTCGCAGTCCTTTTCAGACTCTTAAAATATGAAAAGATCGACGAGTTTACTCGTTCGGAATCACTAAACTAATCAAATGGGGAAAGTAGACAATACAACTACGTTCAATATTAGAAAGCGTGGTTTGGCAGCATTCGTTCCCTTGAATGGCACTCCCTGAGATAAACCTTCCTTGTGATGACCTCTCAATATGAATCCTACCATCATATGAGTTTTAGCCTAAATACCCCGATGTTCTTACATCTCTGTATCCTAACACTTTTTGGTGTTCATTAGTCTAGTATTGCATGGTTAAAACCATTGTCGTGCCTTTTGTTGTTCAAGGCTTAACCTTTTTTTTCCTCCATCAACCCATCAAGTATATCTTTTCATCCTTCCCTCTGTCGTTTAGGCCTAATGCTCAAAGATTCCTCAAAAAACAAATAATTCTTGTCCCGTTTCATGTTGATTGATGTAGGACACATTATTTCCTACCTTTCAACAAATATCTTCCTATCGACTTCAACACTCTATCTAGGAAGACAACCTATAAACACATTCAATGACTTGGTACTTGCAGACATCAATGGTAGGTCACCTTGTGTTAAATCATGGGTTCTCATTATTGGCTCCTGGTTAAGTGATTCTATGGGTGTTCAATGACAAAAACATCTTTCACACTCATTAGATTGTACTGTGCATATTGAAGACCATCACCATTATTTGTGGTCTTCCGCATGTTTGTTGACGTCTCCAATATTAACTCGTAATGAGATGATTTCATGCATGTTCAACATCAATGCATATATTCAGATGTATCGATCTATGTTGTTCGGTGAAGTGGAAATCAAGACCTTGGGTAGAGGCTTGCATCACTCAGCCTTGCTTCCTCTCCCAAGTTGCGTATATTGTTTTTTATAGACAGCTTATCAGAATGATCCTATTATTACACCAGATATGCATTGTGCTTATTGGTGGCCAGCATCAACATATCTCTTTTCTAAGAAAATCACTCTGACATAGCTACTGAGCATGGGAATACCCGACTCAAGACATGATTTTAGTTGTTTTATATGTATGTGTTGTATCAAGTTTCTCGTACCACCTGAAGCTCCAATCCTCTCTCTCGTTTGGTCGATGAAGGAAAATTACAGTTAAGTAAAGTATTTTAGCCATCGTCACAGCCTCTGATCTCACACTTTAGGGGGCATGTGTTATACAACAAAATGACCCCCTCATTAGCTTCGAGGGGAAAGACATGATAGCTGAAGCAAAGACCAAGATCGCAAGCCTTTTTTCCACACTAATGTTGGCTAAACACTGACAACATGATTTATAAATCTTCTCTGTAAGCCTAATGGAGCATTAGTGACACTACTAACTCTAATTGTTAGTTTAGGAACATCGTTAGTTGATTCTAATGAGCATCTAGAGGTCAAAGGAGCAAATTGACTCATAAATATATCTATATTCCCTCCTAAATCTACTCATAAAAGCAAGGAAACATCTCAAGTCCGACCTATTTGTGGGATTTCTAATACTAATGAAGGAGACAAATGGGAATGATCTGAAAAGCATGGCAACATCATTGCTTTTAACTTAAGAGACTCATGGAGGAACTTGGAAACCCTAACTTAATTGCTACATAAGCAAAGCTAGGGCTATGGTGATAGAGGTTAGATCGTTTGAAAGGATAGCTTACTTGATTGTTGAGCATAGTCTCAGATCTAAGCATAATAAGTTGGTAAGAAGGGATAGAGAGAGAGAGATAAGCTGGAGGGGTAAGGGTGGATGATGCAACAAATGGTTGTAATCACTCTTCTGACATAAGTATAGAACTAAAGTTGTATTGTCTACTCCGTGGTGTTGGTACTATCATTCTTTCTCTTGTTTGTCCGATGCCGTTTAGCATGAGTAGCTTAGTTATGTGTAACTAGATTTGTTTTATGTATTCATGTATTAGTTATCAAGGTTGCATGCTATGATTATGCTTGTCTCTTCTATGTGCAGGACTTGATCTGGAGCCGGCTAAGGGGACTTCCACCTTGCTGCATCGTCCTCTCTAGCAAATATACACGGAGGCTTGAGGTAATCAATCTGTCTTGCTTTGATAGTTAGTTATTGTTTATGGATATGCATGGAACTTTGTGACAAATGCAGATAATCTTACAGTCTGCCAAAGGTCCCGGGAAGACCTTTGAGGGTATCTCCATTCCCCATACACCGTGCACTTTATCCTATAGCACTACAAAATGTTTTCCATATTAAAAATTAAAAAAATGTAAAGAGGGTATCTCCTAAAAGAAATATCAAAGGACAAAAAGAATAAGAAAAGATCAAAAAAGTGAAAAAAATATGAACCCCAATAAAAATAGATTATGAAAGTGTGCAAGTCTAAGTGCCACTACTTTTTAATTTATTGTACAAAATAATGGTTGCGTGCAACTTGTCATAAATGCCACAACCCATGATAGTCAAATAGTTTAATCTTGACTACTTCATGTTTTACAATTCATGGTTATAGATAGAGAATAAATATCTAGCCAAACTATTTAATCTTGGCAAATCAGTAGTTAGGTAGAGAAATGAAAATGTTCTCATAAGCTTAATCTGAGCCATTAGAAGATATAAGATAAGAATTAGATAGTTTACTTTTGAAAAGAAAAAGAAAAGAAAGGGTCTACTAGCTTAAATGCACCCAATAAAGTGAATAAAAAATGTTAGGGTAAGTAAAGGGTAAGTAGAATAAAGGTTGTAGAAGTATAAGGTTGATTCAAGCATAAGTACAATTATCATGCTTAATATTATGTGTCAATGTGCAGGAGCAGTTATGAGAGTGAAAGTATGTTCACAAGTTGATTTCGCTAACTTCCCCTCATTTCATTTCACCCCCCACTACATACTTACTAATTTCTCCATTATCCCATCATTTCCTAAAAAATAACCCTTTTCCCTTCATTTTCACCCTTGCCCCTTGGTTTCACATATTTCCCTAGCAATTTACCCTCCAAACTCATTCCCCTATCCAAAAACCCCTTTCCCTAGTGTGAAACCCATTCCCCTTTGAAAAAATCATTTCCTCCTTATTAATTTCCCTATTTTACCTAAAAACCCACTAAAACCCCTTTATCGTAAGCTTAAATCCCCCCCCCGCATTACTTTATTAACTCCACCATTCCTATATTTCCCGATATAATCCCTTTTACCCCATAAAACCCCTTTACTCTAAGTTTTCTCTCCGTCCCACTTTATTTAAATTAACTACGCAAATTCACTTTTCCTAATATAATCCCTTTTAACCCACCCCCTCAATGCAGTTAACAAACCCCTCCAAACTTAAACCCCGGTCCCACTCCTTAAACCCGTTCATTATACTTTTAACCCACACCACTTATTCATTAAATAATTACAAGTTAAGTGTAATTATCCCCCTGGCCCCGCTAATTTCCTCCCATATTCCCTCCGTGCAATTCCGCCACGTAATAACTGTTGGGTCTTGCACCTCGAGATCCTACGACCCACAGCCATATCATGCGCTCTCGATCTCTGACCTTTACCAGCCAAAAATCACATGAGATTCATTGTTTCATTAAAGCCCCTTGTGGTTACGTGGCAGCATCACGTCAAGTTTCGTGCTCCAAAAAATACTCCCCATCACTCAAAAGCAATGTGATGGCCTTTGAAATCGCCTCCCTGCTAAAGCCGAAACCATCACTGTTCATATTATAAAATTTTGCACCAATTCTAGCTATTACATGTTAAAATGCTGAGAATGCTCATTTCCTCTCGTTTCACTTGTTTTTCACTAAAAAACTTCCTTAGCCATTTACGCCACTGTGAGCCTCTGCAATTGATTTTCACCATGGATTACCTCCCAAACACTCTGCGAACTCTGTCCATAGTTCTTCTTAGTTTAGTATAGCTGCTACACAGTAATTTATCACTGTCTTCTTTCCTGGTTCTTTTCACTGTGTCATGTGTCCAAGTAAAACATGCTCATGACAAACAAATGCTCTCCTAAGTTTCCAATTGACCCACTCTTCCAAAGTTGTTTGCCTCATCGTGGCTATTGGTTTAATAAACGCACTGAAAGGTGCTCATGAACAGACCGACGACGCTGCCAGTGCGGAAGTACACTTGATTCCTGCGATGGCTCGATTTTATGCACCAGTGTGGGGCTATGTGGTCTCTTCAGTGATGATCTAACTATATGCACCGATCACTTGCAATTTCAGTGCCGAAGATAACTTTTGTGCCTGCAATGATCCAGATTCGGCGAATTTGTTCCAACAGTCGACCTTCCAGATGACTCCAGACCTGGTTGTTGGCCTTGTTTATGTCGCCCTTCCTTCGCTGGTGTGGCAGTTTTGTCAATTGTGCTACCTTCCTTGGTGATAATCTCTCCTTTCCCCCCTTTCGTGGAGACTCCTTCTCCTATTTAAACTCTCACCATTGCTATGCATTGCTAGTTTCTGATAGTTGGCTAGTGGAGTAGTGCTGTTAGTATTTTGTAATTTTGCTAGATAGCTGGTGTGAGTGTGGCAAGTGTGGGATTGTTAATAGCTTGTGGAAGGTTGTGAAGTGCCCTTAATCTTGTGTAAACCTTATGAGTGAGAGAGCTCTTGTATGTTGGGAGATCCATCTCCAAAGAGTGAATGCTTGAAGAACATGCTGGTCGAACCCTTCTGAGAAGGCTTGTGACGTCAAGACTTTGGTTGTAAGCTGACTCTTATTTCATATTAATGCAATCAACATTGTTTTCCTATGTCTTGTATGCAATGTACTTGATAGCTCATGACTTCTTGACTTTGTGAGTAAATGGTTTATTGTTGTTTTCGGAATATATGCTTTGTTGTGTTTCCTTTGCTTTGTTTCAGGTTAATCACTCATTGAGGAGAAGGAAGCGGAAGCTGGAGCAGCGCAACGGAACTCCATCAACCACCAGTTGACATAGGCCCTCCAACTTGAACTGTTTAAGGAAAGCTATTTTTGATCTGTCCTTTTTTGTGACTAGACCCACTCTAGGGCTAGAAGGGTTGCCTCTGTCTGCAGAGGGAAAACTTTCCTGCATCACAATAGCCTTCAGTTACCTCCTTGCAGACCTATGTTTTATTAAAAAATTGTTGTATTTTGTAGGTAATTAGAAGAACAGGAACTTGGATAAATAGTTTTGATACGAGCTCCAAAACCTATTTACTCCAAGATTCATAAGGAAAATGTATTCAAAAGCCTTTATCCCACAGAAAAAAGACAATTATCACAGAGTAGGAAGAAATCCTTTACGCAGAGATAGTAATGGTTAAAACACAAATGATATCATTTTCACTAGCATAACAGAACATTCTTGCAAAGTACTCTCCAAGTGACATTTTGTATTCTTATAAGTAAAAATATTTTTTTACTAAAAACATAGAAACAGGAAAGAGTGAGTAAGATTTATTGTAATAAGGAAAAGTAAAAGCAGGTGATAGAGCATTCATGGTAAAAAAAATAAAGTTGAAAGACAATCAAAGGAATCAGATGAAAATGTATCTGATGAAAGGTCACAAGTAAATATGACATCCAACGTGAAGACCAAACAACCAAGTAGCCTAAAGGGAAAAAGATCAGAGACTAAAAGACAACAAAACCTAAATAATGGGGACAATAAGCAACAGTTCAATAGCTATCTCTATCTTCTTGCATGAAGATATTTCCTTTTCCTAGATTAGTTCTCAATGCAGTTTGAGATATTTTGTAAATACCTTTTGTATAAATACTTCATAATTCGAAGTATTCAGTGTCAATTTCTATGCATTTGTAGAGTTATTTTGATCTTAAACCTGAGGGTGATTGTACCAATTTTCAAGTCAACAGATTGGAGAAAGTAATAAAAAGATTGCACTAGAGGATTCATGAGATGAGCTATTACAGTGAAGTATTTTCTTTTTATGATTTTGTTACCTTCTTATGTGTTTCATAAACTTAATTGTTTTTTAAATTTGAATGAATTAACTAGAAATTTAACTCAGAATTTGTTTAAGTACACTTTGTTTTCCATAGTTAGTCATTTATATGTTTTCCTCTCATACCCAGATTTGAGAACCCTTAATTGCTCTCCCATCCCTATTGACCTCTTTCACCTATATTCATGGTCCGACTTAGGAAAGCATTTTTTTTCCCCGGATCCAATTGGAAACCATTTCACCTTCAAGCCTTTGAGATTTGTAGTAAATCCTCTATCTTTCCCTCTAGACATTGTTTTTAGAACTTAATCTAGTCTTGTTTGTCTAACATTTGATCCCATAGCCCAATGGTAGAAGACAACCCTTTTCATCTAAGGAAGTGATCCCACCACCCAAATCCAAATCAAAACCCAATTGCAACCATAACTAGCCCAAAATTATTTAACTAAAACAAAGTTAAATCATAAAGAGAGAGCCCTCTCTGAGATTAGGAAGGCTAGGTCCTGATCTCCAAAAGTGGTTTGTGGTTACCTCTATCATTTCTTTTTTTGACAACTTTGAAGAAATTTTGGAGTGATAATATCATTGGTGACCATACTGGGGACTTCGATCGTCAGTCTCATAAAACTTTAAGGAAACCTTAAAATTTCATTTAGAGCCCCTTAAGGTCATTTTCACAAGTTTTTTTGAAAAGTTTCATAAACAATAGTTTAAAAATTTAGAATTCTAGCTCCTAAGAAGACTCACTATACCAGGGCAAATCTACTTCCAAACTCTGCTACCATAGTTGATGACTGAGATAGAATTATAAGAAAACCAAAATAGGTAGAAATTCAGGCAAGTAGTAGCCAGTTATTCAAATCAAACTCACTCCCTAAGGAGTTGTCAACTTTAGAGGAAATACATTTTGATTTGTCATTCGACCTCTCATTATTTAGAACTAAATCTGAGAATGCAATTCATGAAACAATCTTAGGCCCTGAGTTTGTTCAACTCATTGAATAAAAAATGGCGATTATCCATCCAGATTTAGATAAATTTTTCTTGGAGACTTTTGACAAGTTAGAAGCTTTGACCTCTACATTGAAAAGCCATATAGATGATGCTTACCTTCAAAAATCTGTTGAACTATCTGCCCTTACTGTTGCTACCTCTGCAATTTCTACACAATATTCACTCACTGTAAATGCACCTTCATTTACCACAACCTCACCTATAGTAACCACCACAGTCCATTCCCCTAAACCAGTTATTCATCAACCATCCTCATCATCATCTAGTTCATCTCCATCCAGTTCAAGCCCTTCGTCAACTACCAACACTTTACCCCCTAGTCAAGCCATAATACAAGCCATGGTAGACCTATATGCACCTCTAGTTTTACCTACACAACTCCATGCCATGCCCAAAGGTTATCAAAGAAAAATATTTTTTTTTTTATGCTACTAGTCAATACACTACCCAACTGTATGTGAAAAATGACTGACTTTTTTGAGTTGCATGATGTAGATGAATCAGATGTCCAAATGAGGTTGTTTGGCCAAACATTCACTGGGGATGTTAAGAAATGGTTCAAAGCTTTACTTGCTGCCCATATTCAAGACTTAACTACTTTTCATAGATTATTACTTGATATATGGGGGAGAAAGAAAAACCCCCTGCAAATACTTTCTGAATATGATAACATTAGAAGAGATCCAAATGAGTCAGTTCAATACTATTCTATTAGGTTCAATAACATCTATAATGCAATCCCTGCTAATCTTATGCTTCCACCTGACCTAGCATTAATCAAGTTCGTTGATGGTTTTGACACTAACATGTCATACTAGTTAAGGGAAAGAAACCCTCAAACAGTGGAACAAATGGAAAGCAATGATGTTAGTGTAGAGGCCAACCTATTAGCTAAGAAAGTTAGAATGAGAAATGAAAAGAGAGTTGTAATTAAAGAGGAAACTTCCACTTCTGATGGAAAAATAGATAATTTATCAAAGAGTGTAGGAAGAATAATGGATATATTAGAAAACATGGAAAGGAAAAGTCAATGGGAGAATCAACAACCACCACCAAAAGAAACCCCAACTTTAGGGAGAACCTAATGCTGGAAAGAATGCTATACCATATCAGTATATTAGGCCTCCCTTCCAGGAGAAATATGATGAGGGTTTACATAGAAATGAAGAAGAGGATGATACCTAGATAAACTTGTTAGGAATAAACAATGAAAATACTACTTTTCTTACTCAAAAAGAACAGGAGTTGTACATGCTGCAATAATTGCAATTGGAATCTGGTGAGTCCTTTGAATTTAAACAAGGTTAGGAGTCAGCTATATATGAGGTTCACAAATAGTATAGCTTAAGAAGTGAAAAGAACAATGAAGCTCCCACAAAGAGATCAATCCAGACCCAAAATAAAAAGATAATAGAGGTTCCAGCAACTAAAATTTTACAAATCCTTCCTAGGGGAACACCTGAGACTTATACCCCGAAAGTTGTAGATATAACCTCCACTAAAACTCAAACTGAAACAATCACTCAAAACATTCCAATAGGAGTAATCAAAGAAAAACAGATGAAACACAAACTGAATTTCCTACTACTGAGAAACAAGATAAAAACACTCAAACTGCATTTGTTAAGGAAGATCTGATCCAAACAAACAAACCTCAGCTCCCTTTCGACATCAAAACTAAAATAGAAAAATTAAATATATTAGTTCTTTTGACCGAACTAGTAAAGAATGAACCCTATATATGATAGATAACTGAAAATTTAAATATAGGAGAGGGAGAAGATGTTGTCAATTTGAATGATGATCAACCTGAATTATTGTTTGGCCCTTAAGCCAATGGTATTCATCAGCAAGGGGGAGTCCCTCCTTTCTACATTAGCCTGAACATTCATGACAAAATATTACATAATGCTATGTTAGACTCAGGGGCGTCCCATAATTTCATGCCAAAAGCAATCATGGAGAGACTAAACCTAGACATCACCACACCATATAAGGATTTGTTTTCCTTTTACTCTAGCAAAGTTAAATTTCTTGGTTTGATCAAGGATTTATTTGTAAATCTAGTCCAATGCCCAGAAAAGAGTATTCTAAGGGACATAGTAGTTGCATATATCCCACCCAAATATGGAATGTTGCTATCTCACTCATGGGGAGAAAAATTGCAAGGATCCTTGCAGTTAGATATGTCTTATGCCACCATATCTGTTTTTGGCCAATAAAGGAAACTATACAGAGAGACAGTAATGAAATACATGGTCAGTAGTGCTGAAAAACCACAAAACATTTCCATATATTCCATGCATTCTGATATAGACTCTTTCATATTGTACAATTCAGACCACAACAATAATCAAATCATAGCTAAGGAACTAAAATACAAAACAACTGACAGTGAAAAAAATTTCATGAGTCCCTATGGCATCTAGATTTTGATGAATTTGTGAATAGGTTATGGGCTGGTGCAGGAGTGTGGATCCATAATATGGAGAATAATCATTCTGAGGGACATGCATTCATATTAAACTTCAAGTGAACCAATAACATGGCTGAATATGAAGCCCTAATTTTAGGGTTACAAATGGTTAGAAAACTTGGAGCCAAGAGAGTTTCCATACTTGGAGACTCATAATTGATTATTAAACAAATTAATGGTGAATGATCTGTAAACAATCCTATACTTAGTAAATATAGGGAGACTATACTAGATTTGATTAAAGACCTTCTAGAAACAAACTTGTTGCCATTCATAGAAAACAAAATATGTAGGCCCACAGTCTTGCCACTTTTGCTAGTAACTGCAAATTGCCCTTCCAACCCAACCATAAATACATTGGATAAGTGGGACATAGGCCTGTCATATCAGACAATTTGAAATATTAGTAGATTTTCTCACATGATTCTCAGATTTATGACTTCATGAATGCTGAAGGTGAGTTTTGGAATTGTAAAATAGATACCAATTGTACATTAGATAATGACATATATAGTGACATAGATGTAAATATTTTAGATATAGATAAACATAACAATTTCACTAGATTAGAAGTAGATAACTTAGAAAATGTAGAAATAGAGGAAATAATGAATGATGATTATGAAATTCTTAATCTTAAAAATAATTTTTTGCCTAAGGGATTATTCCCCTTAGAAGATTTGTTTGATTCCAACGATGTAGCTAGGAAACCAAAACTAGAGCCTTTAAAATAAGATATAGAAGAATGTAACATAGGAACTGAGGAAAAACCATAACTCATTAAATTATCAAAAACCTTACATCCAGAGGAAAACGTAAAATACATAAATCTGTTTAAAGAGTTTGAAGATGTATTTGCATGGAGTTATGAAGACCTAAAATCTTATGACACCAGCATAATTGAGCACAAAATGCCTCTCATAGAAGATTATAATCCTTTTAAACAAAAACTTAGGAGAATTAATTCAGTTCTGATGCCATCTATTGAGAAGGAAACTAAAAGAATGTATGATGACCAAATTATAACTCCCACTAGATACTGCGAATGGGTTTCAAACTTAATCACTACTATTGTAGCATTTTTTGGTTTTGGTAAGTTAGAATCAATTAGTCAAAAAATGAAAATATTTTTCAAAAAATGTTAAGCTAGGATATGGACAAAAATAATATTGAATAAAAATGTTAGGGAACATCTTGATAACATGTCCATATCAAAGAAAATGTTAGAATAGATGCCCTAAAAAATGAAGGCAAAATTAAAATGTTAGGTTAGAGAGAAAAGAAAAAAGCAATAAACTCTGAAAGTGTGCAAGTCCAAGTGCCACTACCTTTTACTTTATTATACAAAATAATCGTTGTGCGAAGCTTGTCATAAATGCCACAACCCATGACAATCAAATAGTTTAATCTTGACTAGTTCATGCTTTAAATTTCATGTTTACAGTTAGAGAATAAAAAACTAGCCAAACTGTTTAATCTTGGCGGATCAGTAGATAGGTAGAGAATAATAAGGATCTCATCAATTTAATATGAGCCCTTAGATGTTATAAGGTTAGAATTATATAGTTTTCGTTTCCAAAGAAAAAGGAAAAAAAGGGTTTGCTAGCCTAAATGTACAAAATTAAGTGAAGATAAAATGTTAGGGTAAGTAAATGGGTAGGTAGAGGAGAAGTTGCAGAAGTACAATTACCTTGCCTGATCATATGTTTCAATGTGCAGGAGAGATTATGAAGGTGAAAATATGTTCACAAGTTGATTTGGTTAACTTCCCTTCATTTCATTTCACCCCCCACTACATACTTACTAATTTCCTCATGATCCTTTCATTTCCACCTTTTCCCTTCATTTTCACCCTTTCCCTTGGTTTCACACAATTTTTTAGCAATTTACCCTCCAAAATCATTCCCCTAGCTAAAAACCCCTCCTCCCTAGTGTGAAACCCATTTCCCTTTGAAAAAATCATTTTCCCCTTGTAAATTCCCTAAAACCCATAAAACCCCTTTAAGCCTAAGTTTGGTTTACCTCCACTTTATAAATTTAACTCCACCAATATACCCATTTAACTCATATCCGCTATGTTTTAACCCCGATCCCAATTTATTAAACCCATCACATTATACTTTTAACCCACACTTTATTCATCTGCTCACAGATCTAACAATCGAAAACCATATCGTGCATTCCCAATCTCCAATATTTAAAGTCCCAAGAGCTTACGAGATTCGTGGTTTTTTCTCAGGCCCTTTGTGGTTATGTGTCATTCGCACTTTAACTCACGTTCCCTCAAAGAAAAACCACCCCACAGCCAAAAGCGATGCAATGAGCCTTTGAAATTGTTACCCCACATACAATAAAACCATCCAATGTTCACTTTGTGCCAAATTTAAAAAATTTAACCATTTACACATTTAAATGCGAAAACCCTCACTTTCGCTCTTTTCATATGTTTACACAATAAAACCTGTATAACTCTCTTGCACCACCTTAAGCCTCTGTAGCTGATTTAACCACTATTTACCTCCCAAAAATGCTCCGGACTCCATCCACAGACCTTTCAACTCAAATGAAGCCATTGTGGCCCTCCCTATCAACCTGATTTTTTCTCAACAATTGTTTTATTTTGCAGATGATTAGCAGAAGACCAGGAGACTAGATAAATGGTTTTTATAAAAGTTAAAAACTTGTTTACCCCAATATTCTCAAGAAATCTACTCAAAAGGCTTCATTTATTAGAATTTTGTGTACAAATAGAAGATCAAGTTTAAACTAAAGACATAGGAGAAGAAGTCATCTTACACAGTAAATGTTAAAACAGACAACACAGTAAAATTTTAAATAGAGGAGGCATATAAAAACATACAGATAAAAGACAAACAAATGAAATATATAGTAAAAACTTGAAATGTAAAATAAATGTAAAAGGCCCAGTAAAGGATGTTGACAGGTCAATAAGGTCAAAGAGTATCAGATTAAAGTGTATCAGATGAAAGGTCATAAGTGAATATGACTTCCAACATGAAGATCAAACAGAAAAGAAACTTAAAGGGAAAAATATCAAAGACCAAAGGCAACAGAACCTAAATAACATGGATAGCAAGTAGCAGTTCAATAGCTACCTCTATATTCTTACATGAAGATATTTCCTTTTCTTAGAATAAATCCTTAAAAAATTTATGATATTTTATTAGTTCTACTATTGTATATATAACTCTCTTCTTGAGTTATTAAAGGTTCAATGTTCACCATTGAACTAGGTTGACCATTTAAAGAGAGTTTTCACCCTTGAAGAAGCATTTGTGAACACTTGATGTACTTGACTTTTCTGGACCCTTAATACAAAGCAGAGGATTTTGAATTCAGTTTTACACACTTTGTGTTTCCTGTAAGTTTTCCAGCAACACATTTTGTTTTTCTTCTTATTCTTATGTCTTACATAGATACCTACGTAGGAATAATTGTGTCTCAATATATTCCTATAAGCCTCTAAAGTGATAATCATTAAAGAGAATCGATTAATGAACTGTCTGTTTAATTAGTTCCCTCTAAATCAATAAATCATCAACATCTTGTTGTAAGCATAAGCATATTCTCTTGAACCTTCTGAACATCGGTCAGAGGTTTTCATACTTATGATTGTTTAATTTTCTATCTAAAAACTATAATAATCATATTATTTTTTGTTTTTACTCACCACTATTCAAACTTTATCACTGTGTGAAGTTTTATAGGATCCCTCTACTTTGGGATTAATATTATTCAAAGTGTTAGGCATTATAGTGTTACATATGTTTTATTCATTTGTAATCCAAACTTAAACAAAAACCTCAAAACAATTATCTTAGATGCTCTAGCATTGATAGTTGACCACTATTATCTCAGAGGTACAACATCAATCTGGCACCGCTGCCCGGGATTCGAATTCCATTAAGCTTTCCTGGGACAATGATATTCATTATATTCCTTTAAGGTGATTAAAGGTCTATAAATGTTAAAATATTTCACTTTGTGACTCCACTAGTCCAAAATGGCACCATTTAAGCACACCCGATCTCATTTAGAATATGACTTCGTTAACCCTTTGTCAGATCTTCAAAAATTCTGAGAAAAACTAGTTCTAAAAGGAGACAATACCCATCTTCTTCTACCTCTTCTGCCTTGCAATCTAAAGAGTTAGTATCATTTTATCCTTTTAGTAATATTCCATGTGATCCTGATTTGACACAAATACCTCCTAGGGTTTCTGAACTATTAGATAGGGGAGTTGATTTAGATTCAACATTCCTCATTCATTCCTTTGAAAAGAATCCAAAACCCCCATTACCACCAGGATCACCTAAAACTAAGTCTGACTTGGGTGTTCATTTACCTAAATACAAACCCACAGATTTCATATCTCCTACCACTTATTCATTTCCTTCCACTTCTAAACGACTTGAAGCTTCTACTTTTGAAAAGCCTGAAGAGACCATCTCTGTATATACAAATCCACTCTCTCAAACAATAGAGGGTATTCATTCGCAAGTCCCAAAGTTAGTTCTTAAGACTCCTTTAAAGTTATTCAGAAGATCCCCCCTTTCTTCACCTCCACATAGTCACACACCCCCTCAATCACCTTCTTCTACCTCTTCTTCTTCTTTTCTTCTTCATCTTCTTCTTTTTCATCCACACAAACACCTCATACACCACCTTATACTATGGAATTCCAACCTATTGTATAGGCTAGAGATGCAGCTTCAGTCTTACTTGCTAGCCTCGATGGATTCCCAGTTGGGTATTTGAAATACCTTCCTAGGTATAATGGAGAAACTGGTCCGACAACTGAGGACCATCTTCAAGATTTTCTAGACTTTGTAGACAATATGAATATCGAATAAGAAAATGTTTACATGAGATTGTTTGTATAGTCACTTGAAGGAAATGTAAGAATCTGGTTTAAGTAGTTACCTGTAAATTCCATTAGAAATTTGGAAGAGCTTACAAACATATTTAAAAATAAATGGGGTGTAAAGAAATGTCCTCTTTATTTTCTGACTGAGTTTGAAGAAATTAAAAGAAAATCTAGTGAAATCTTATCATATTTTATCATAGGGTTCAATCAACTTTATCATAAGATGCCCCCTGATTGCAAACCCCCTATAGCAGCAACTAAGTCTAGGTTTTCTAAAGCCTTTGATGATGATTTTGCTGTAATACTAAGAGAGAGAACTTCAAGAACTCTTGAAGATATGCAAACAAATGCTATAGAGGTGGAAGCAGATAGGCTGCTTCGACTTGCTTGAAAGCTAAAGAGGAAATGGCCTTAAGAAAACTCAAGTATATTCAAGAAGCCTCTAGTTCCTCTAGTTTTTCTAAGACTAAAATTGGAGATTCTAAAATAGATGAAATAACTTCTTTTCTTAGAAATCTATCTAATAGAATTTCCAAGATTGAGACTCAACCTAGGACAGTTCAACAAACAATTAATAGACCCCAAAATCAAAATCAAGGTTAGTATAGAAGGAATCCACAATTACAAATTCTTCAGAGACCTAGAAATGATCAACAGGTTCCCACTCCTTCACTGGTAGATGACCAACAACCTAATAAAAATATTATGACTATTACTGGAGATATCAATAACATGGATGCTTCTTCTAATGAAACAGTTATGATTCCTCTCTCACAACAAAATCAGGTTTAAGAAGATCAAGAATCCTCACAAGTTTCTAAATACCATGCCTTCTCTGAATTTTTAATTGCAGAGTTGAATAAGAGATATGATCTTAGGCCTGGACGTGGCCCTGGAAGACCTCCTACGGAGACTCTAATAGTTGAACCTCGTACCAAAGCTGTTGAAACTCAAACAGCTATTATTCAACCATTAAATCAGTCAACTGATACTGCTCAAAATGATAAAAATGCTTTGACTACATTTAATGTTGAAAAAGAGTTAGAAAGAGTTAAAATCCCAATTCCACTTTCAGAACTTTCCAAAAAACCTCGGTATAAAATCAAGTCTCCAAATGGATACAAAACACCTCGGTTGATTCTAAAAGTGATATCATTAGTCTGCAAGATGAAAAGCTAACAGTTTTCTTTGGTCCTAGCTCAGATATGATAGATGAAAAGTGCCTCCTTTCTATGTAACTCTTAAGACAAATGATTCCATGTTATATAATTGTATGCTTGATTCTAGAGCATCACATAACCTCATGCGAAAAAGTATCATGGAACATTTGAAACTTTACATAACTAGATTCTATCATGACTTGTACACCTTTGATTCTAAAAGGGTGCCCTGTTTAGGATTGATTAAGGATTTAGTAGTCACCCTTGCCCAAATTCCAATGAAAAGTGTAGTGCTTGATATAGTTGTCACAATATCCCTCCTAGATTTGGAATGCTCTTTTCTAGGTCTTTCTATGCCAAATTAGGGGGAACTCTTTAGATGGATATGTATTATGCCACTATTCCAGTTTATGGGGGGTAACAACTAAGGTTATATAGAGAGGTAATATTTGTGCACACTATTTGAAAAACTGACCAACCAAGGAACCATCCCATTTAAGCAACTGATCAGGATTTTGGTTTCTTTCAACTTTCTTCAAACCGAATACATGAAACTCAAGTTAAAATAGAAGATGTAATTGAAAGTCCTGAACCAAATCAAACTGATGTATGTAAAGTATTTTTTGATGGTTCATGTACAAAATATGGAGCAAGAGCTGGGGTAGTTTTAATTTCACCAGAAAAAGAAAATATCACCCAATCATGCAAGCTCAACTTCGAAGTTAGCAATAATGTGGCTGAATATGAAGCTTTCCTTTTAGGACTGCAATTAGGAAAAAGTTTAAAGGTTCAAAACTTATGTGTTTTTACTAATTTAGAAGTTATTGTCAAACAAGTGAGAAATAATTTCCAGACTAAGCATCCTAGAGTTAGGTCTTATCGAAATGAAGTTTGGGATTTAGTTGAAAACTTCTTTGATTCTATTAATTTGACTTATATTCCAAGAAATCAGAATATTCATGTTGTTATCTTAGTTGTTTCTGCTACTTCATTTAAAATCCCTGATCAGACTAATGTACTCTATCAAATACAAGTCAAGTAGAGACCATCCATCCTAGACAATCTAAAACACTGACAGATATTTGAGAATGATGAACATTTGAAATCTTTTCTATAGGTAATAGATGACTTTTCACTTCTACAAATTAATGAAGACAGAACAAGAATAAATGAAAATGTAGATGAAAATTATATTTCAAATTTCAATTCAAAAATTGATGAACATGGCATTATTCAATTGTCTAACGTTTTTATTTCGAAAGGCCTCATTCCTTTAGAAAAATTGTTTGATTAAAATGATGTCCTTAAAAACCCCCAGTCCATATCTTCACAACATAATATAGAGGAAATTAATATTGGAACAAATGATGATATTAAAAGCATCAAAATCTGTGCATCTCTAGATCTTGAGATCAAAGATCAATATCTTAAGTTACTTCAAAATTATAAGGATGTTTTTGCATGGACCTATGCTGATCTAAAAACCTATGATACTTCATTAATACAACATAAGATTCCCTTAAATCTAGAAGCAGTTCCTTATCAACAGAAACTTAGGAGGATCAATCCAGCTCTTCTACCAACTGTAGAAAAGGAAATTAAGAAAATGTTAGATGCCCAGATCATTTTACCTCTTAGATATTCTAATTGGGTTGCAAATTTAGTTCCTGTTAGAAAGAAGAATGGAGAAATTAGACTTTGTGTGGAATTTAGAAATTTGAACAAAGCATCATTAAAAGATAACTATCCTTTGCCCAAAATGGATCAGTTACCTCAAATGGTTTTAGAAGCACAAAGACTTTCTATGCTTGATGGTTTTTTAGGCTATAATCAGGCAAATGTTGATTCAGTAGACAAGGAGAAGACATCCTTTACTACACCCTGGGGTACATTCATGTATGCTAGGATGCCATTTGGCTTAACCAATGCTGGAGAAACATTTCAGAGAGCCATGGATGTAGATTTTGTGGTTCGAGTAAATATATTTGTGGTTATTTATCTTGATAACATAACCATTTTTTCTAAATCAGATTAGAAGCATCTAAAGCACTTGATGAAGGTTTTTGACAGGTGTAGAAAATTTGAAATATCATTGAATCCTAAAAGGTCTCTGTTTGCTATCAAAGAAGGAAAACTGCTGGGTCATATAATTTCAAAAGAAGGAGTCGTGATTGATCCCAAGCATGTGTCTGCCATTGAAACATTGACCTTACCTAGAAACAAGAAGGAGATTCAAGCTTTTCTAGGAAAGATTAATTTTTTAAGGAGATTCATCCCAAATTATGCTGAGATTGTAAAAAATATAACTGACATGCTCCGAAAGGATCATGAAGTTAAATGGACTATCTCTTCCAAGAGTTCCTTTGATCAGATCAAGAAAGATATCTCTAAAGCTCCTACCTTTGCTAGCCCTGATTACACTAAACCATTCAGTATCTTTTCCTTTACTTGAGAAACAACCCTTGCTACTATTCTACTACAAAAGAATGAAGATTCCCATGAACAACCCATAGAATTTTTCAGTAAGGTTATGAGAGATGTTGAGCTTAAGTATGACATAATTGAGAAGCGAGCCTATGCCCTTATTCAAGCCCTAAAATCATTCAAGATGTATGTCCTACATTCTCTTATTACTGCTTATGTTCCTAACATTGTTGTGAAAATTGTTTAACTCAACCAGACATTGATGGAAAGAGAGGTAGATGGATCACTCAAATAATGGAGTTTGATCTAATTATCAAAACTACAAAGCTAGTAAAAGGCCAAGGATTAGCTAAGCTTCTAGCTGAATCCAACTGTAAAGTGCTCAGAATCAATTTTGTTTTAGATATATAAGGGAAGAATCCACAAGAACCTTCTCAGGCTTCAGAGAAGAAGAATACAAAAGAAAATTTTGTCCTTGCAGAAGAGGAGAATCCACAAGAACCTTCCCTTCATCCTGAAGAAAAGAATCCACAAGAACCTTTACCTTCAGATCAGATTAGCCCTTTACACATTGATGACAAATTTCTATTGTCAGATTGGTACCAAGACATTGTAACATTCTTGATCCATTTTGAATGTCCAGCATCATTCTACAAAAGCCAGTGTAAAAATATCAAACTGAAAGTATTCAAGTACTGTATCATAAATGCAAGTTTGTACTAGAAGGGCCCACTAAATATTTTGTTATTATGTTTAACAGAATCAGAAACTAAAGGAATCATACCAGTTTCATACAGGATTTTGTGGAGGACATTACGCTTGGAGAGAAACAACATATAAGATACTACAGGGAGGATTTTATTGGCTAATATTGTTCTTACAAGTAGGAGCAAAGGTTAAAGGTTGTGTTCATTGTCAAATGTTTGCTAATAAGTAAAAACTAACAACTCTTCCACTGGTTCCATCAATAGTCTCAGAACGTTTAGCTAATGGGGATTAGATTTTATTGGAGGGATTCATCTCACTTCAAGTAATCAACATAGATGGAGCCTTACTGAAACATACTACTTCACTAAATGGGTGGAAGAAATTCCAGTGATAAATGTTACTAATTCAGTAGTAATCAAGTTTATTGAAGAGAACATCTTATCTATATTTGGTTGCCCAACTCAAATTGTCACTGATAATGCAACAACTTTTTCTAGTGTTAAAATGATTGAGTTTTTCTAGAAATATCATATTCTGTTACATCATTCAACTCCATATTACCCACAAGATAATGGCCTTGCAAAATCCTCCAATAAAAGTTTGCTAAAGGTAATACAAAAGACTCTAGCAAATAATAAAAAGAGTTGGGACTCTCCTTTAATTTATGCAGTATGAGCAAACAAAATTAATCCAAAGAGATCTAATGGAAAATCTCCTTTCCAATTAGTTTATGGGAAAGATGCAACCTTCCCTACCAATTTGGGCTTCCCTATTTTAAAATTCCTGTAGGATTCAACAGATGAGCCTAATGATTTTTCAAGGAGAATAAATTAGATTGTTGAACTAAATGAAATAAGAGATGAAGTTCAATACAAATTGAAAAAGTATCAAAATAATATGAAGATCTTGTTTGACAAAAGAGCGAGGGAAAGGGACTTCAAGGAAGGTGATCTAGTTCTAAGATGGGATTCAAGGAGAGAAGAAAAGGGAAAACATGGCAAGTTTGACAACCTGTGGTTTGGACCTTTAGCAATTTCTGAAGTGCAGGGAAACAACACTTTTATGTTACAGAACCTTGAGGGGCTATATTCCACTTATTATGTAAATGGAAGGTTTCTCAAACATTACATTCAGTACTGAGAAGTTGAAGTAGATTTCATTACTACCATTGTAAAAAATCTGGTTTCTTTTACTTTTCAACCTATCAGTGTGCTTTTTTACAGCAAAAGACTCCATAGCCTAAGGAGAAGGCACATGGATCTGCAGGTTCTTTGCATTCAAAAGGAGAAAGCAATCCCCAGTAGGAGATAATGTTGTAGAAATTTTGGTTTCGATAAGTTAGAATCAATTAGTCAAAAAATGCAAATATTTTTCAAAACATGTTAAGCTATGATATGGACAAAACGAATATTGAATTAAAAATGTTAGGAAACATCTTGATAACATGTCCATATCAAAGAAAATGTTAGAATAGATGCCCTAAAAAATGAAGGAAAAAATAAAATGTTAGGTTAGAGAGAAAAGAAAAAAGTAATAAACTCTGAAAGTGTGCAAGTCCAAGTGCCACTACCTTTTACTTTATTATAAAAAATAATGGTTGTGTGCAAGTTGTCATAAATGCCACAACCCATGACAGTTAAATAGTTTAATCTTGACTAGTTCATGCTTTAAATTTCATGTTTATAATTAATGAATAAAGATATAACCAAATTGTTTAATCTTGGCAGATCAATAGATAGGTAGAGAATAATAAGGAGCTCATCAGTTTAATCTGAGCCCTTGGATGTTATAATGTTAGAATTAGATAGTTTTCCTTTTAAAAGAAAAAGGAAAGAAAAGGGTGTGCTAGCCTAAATGCACCCAATTAAGTGAAGAGAAAATGTTAGGGTAAGTAAATGGGTAGGTAGAAGAAAGGTTGCAGAAGTACATTTACCATGCTTGATCATGTGTTTCATTGTGCATGAGAAGTTATGAAGGCAAAAAGATGTTCACGAGTTGATTTGGTTAACTTCCCTTCATTTCATTTCACCACCCACTACATACTTACTAATTTCCTCATCATCCTTTCATTTCCACCTTTTCCCTTCATTTACACATTTTCCATTCATTTTCACCCTTTCCCTTGGTTTCACACATTTTCCTAGCAATTTAACCTCCAAACTCATTCCCCTACCTAAAAACCCCTCTTCCCTAGTGTGAAACCCATTTCCGTTTGAAAAAATCATTTCCCCCTTATAAATTCCCTAAAACCCATAAAACCCCTTTAAGCCTAAGTTTGGTTTACCTACGCTTTATAAAGTTAACTCCACCAATATACTTGTTTAACTCATATCCACTATATTTTACCCTGATCCCACTTTATTAAACCCATCACATTATACTTTTAACTTGCACTTTATTCATTAAATTAATTAAAAAACAATTGTAATTAATCCTCTGGCCCCAGTAATCTCAACGCCCGTTCCCTCCATGCATCTCAACCGTGCAATAGCCGTCACATCATCGACTCCCAGATCTAACGATCCATAGCCATATCACGTGCCCCTGATATCCGATCTTTAAAGGCCCAAGGGCACATGATATTCGTGGTTTTTCTCGGGCCCTTTATGGTTACATGTCATTCCCACGTTAACTCACGTGCCCTCAAAGAAAAACCACCCCACAGGCAAAAGCGGTGTGATGAGCCTAGGAAACCACTCCCCCGTGTACGGTAAAACCATCCACTATTCACTTTGCACCAAATTTTAAAAAGTTAACCATTGACATGTTTAAACACGAAAAACCTCACTTTCACTCTTTTCATCCGTTTATGTAGGAAAACTTGTATAACCCTCATGTGCCACCTTAAGCCTTTGCAACCGATTTAAGCATTGTTTACCTCCCCAAAATGGTCTGGACTCCATCCACAGACCTTTCAACTCAAGTGAAGCTATTGTGGCCCTCCTTGTCAACCTATGTTTTTCTTAACAATTGTTGTATTTTGCAGATGATTAACAAAAGATCAGGAGATTGGATAAATGGTTTTTATAGTAGTTAAAAACATGTTTTCTACAAGATTCTCAGGAAATCTACTCAAAAGGCTTCATTTATCAGAAGTTTGTGTACAAACAGAATATAACGTTTAAACCAAATACAGAGTAGAAGAAGTCGTCTTACACACTAAATTCTAAAACTGACAAATTACACAGTAAAAGTTTAAAGAGAGGAGACAGATAAAAACATACAGATAAAAGAAAAATAGATGAAATATACAGTAAAAAATTGAAATGTACAGTAAAAGTAAAATGCACAGTAAAGGATATTGACAGGTCAATAAGGTCAAAGAGTATCATATTAAAGTGTATCAGATGAAAGGTCATTAGTGAATATGACTTCCATCGTGAAGATAAAACAGAAAAGAAACTTAAAGGGCAAAATATCAAAGACCAAAGCCAGTAGAACCTAAATAACAAGGACAACAAGCAGTAGTTCAATAGTTGTCTCTATCATATTGCATGAAGATATTTCCTTTTGCTAGAATAAATCCTTAAACAGTTTAGGAAATTTTCTTAGTTCTACTATTGTATAAATAATGCTCTTCTCGAGTTATTAAAGGTTCACTGTTCACCATTGAACCAAGTTGACCATTGAAAGAGACTTTTCAACCTTGAAGAAGCATTTGTAAACACTTGATGTACTTGAATTTTTTGGACCCTTATTTTACACATTTTGTGTTGCCTGTAAGTTTTTCCAGTAACACATTATGTTTTTCTTCATATTCTTATGTCTTACAGAGATACCTGGGTAGGAATAATTGTGTCTCAATTTATTCTTATAAGCTTATGAAGTGATAACCATTCTTCTCGAGTTATTAAAGGTTCACTGTTCACCATTGAACCAAGTTGACCATTGAAAGAGACTTTTCAACCTTGAAGAAGCATTTGTAAACACTTGAAGTACTTGAATTTTCTGGACCCTTATTTTACACATTTTGTGTTGCCTGTAAGTTTTTCCAGTAACACATTATGCTTTTCATCATATTCTTATGTCTTACAGAGATACCTGGGTAGGAATAATTGTGTCTCAATTTATTCTTATAAGCTTATGAAGTGATAACCATTAAAGAGAATAGATTAATGAACTGTGTGTTAATTAGTTCCCTCTGAATCAATTAATCATCAATATCTTTTTGTAAGCATAAGCATACTCTCTTGAACCTTCTGAAAATCGGTCGGAGGTTTTCATACTTATGATCATTTAATTTTCTTTCTGAAAACTGTAATAATCATATTATTTTTTGTTTCTGATCACCACTATTCAAACTTTATCATTGTGTGAAGTCTTATAGAATCCCTCTACTTTGATATTAATATTATTCAAAGGGTTAGGAATTATAGTGTTACATCTATTTTATTCATTGGTCCTCCAAACTTAAACTAAAACCCCAAAACAATTATCGTAGATGATCTGGCATTGATAGTTGAACACTATTATCTCAAAGGTACAACAACTACTAGGAAGAAAAATGGAGAAATCTGACTTTGTGTTGATTTTAGAAATTTAAACAAAAAATGGACCATATCCTCTACCAAAAATGGACCATATCCTTCAGAGGGTAGTAGGCTCATCCAGAATCTCTCTACTCGATGAATTGTTTGGATATAACGAGATCTTAGTTCAACCAAAAGACCAAGCCAAAACTGCATTTACTACTCGTTAGGGTACCTTCATGTATTTAAAGGCATCTTTTCGATTAATGAACAAATGAGAAACATTTCAAAGAGCTACAGATATGGCTTTTGCCAAGGAGATTCATGATTTCTTAGTGGTATACCAAGATGATATTACAGTCTTCTCTAAATCTGATAATAAAGACCTAGATCACTTGAGAAGAGTTTTCACTAAATGCAGAGAATTTGGGATTTTTTAAATCCCAAAAATACACTCTTTGGTCTAGAAGAAGGAAAGTTGTTGGGACATATCATATCTAAAGATGGAATTAGAATAGATCCTACTATAATAGAGGCCATCTTTACCATCACCCATCCTAGAAACATCAGATAATTGTAGCCATTTTTAGGCAAAAATAATTTCTTAGGAGATTCATTTGAAATTTAGAAGAATTGATTAGAGAACTAAATAACATGTTAAGAAAGCATTCAGCACCTAAATGGACAGTGGAGGCCAAACAACCCTTTGAAGTAATCAAGGAAGCCTTAACCAAGACTCCGGTCCTTATAAGTCTTTATTTTCAGAAAGATTTTATTATTTTTTCTTTTGCTACAGAACACACCATTGTTGCACCCTTGCTGCAAAAGAATGGCCAAGGATATGAATAACCAATTGCATTTTTTAGTAAATCCTTAAGATATGCCACACTCAAATACAATATTATGGAGAAACAAGCATTAGCTTTAGTAAAGGCTATCAAAGACTTTAGAGTCTACATTTTGTATTCTCATATCATTGCTTATGTTCCAAATTTAGTAGTTAAGGACATTTTGACACAAAATGGGCCTGAAGGGAAAAGAGGCAAATGGATTGACACTATATTCGAATATGACATAGAAATAAAGCATACTAAACTTATCAAAGGCCAAGGTTTAGCCAAACTCATGGATGAATTGAACTGTCAGGACCTAGATATTAATTTCATTGGTGCCGTTGATGATGGCAACTCCATAGATTAGTGAACCTTGTACAGATTGACCCTAGTATGTAGATATCATATTTTTATTACTAAACTTACAAGCTCCTCCTGGTTTAAGAAGAAATAAAGCCAGATTTTTGAAAATGAAGTCATTAATATATTGTATCATAGATAAAGCTTTGTTTTGGAAAGACATTAGTGGTATTCTTTTGAATTGTTTACTCAAAGATGAAGCTGATAAAATTATGCAAGAATTTCATGCAGTGGATTGTGGAGGACACTTGTATTGGAAGACGACTGTTGACAAAATTGTGAGGGCTGGTTTTTACTGGCCCACCCTATTTGTAGATGTTAAGAAACATGTGACCTCCTATCATAAGTGATAGATATTTTAGGGAAAGAGAAAACTTTCTCCCTTGCCTCTTAAACCAATCTCCACTGAAATTCCATTTCAACAATGGGGGTTACACTTCATTGGAGAAATACACCGAGCCTCCATAGCCCAACATAAGCGGCTTTTGACAACCACTGATTATTTTACCAAATGGATAGAAGCCATCCCTTCTAGACAAGCCACAGACACTGTCATTACCTCCTTCCTAGAAAATAATATCTTGTCAATATTTGGTTGCCCCCAAAAGCTAATTATTGATAATGCAACTGCCCTTAAATCAAAGAAAATGATAGATTTTTGTAACAAATACCACATCACCCTTGGCCACTCCATATCCTATTACACTCAAGGTAATGGACTTGCAGAATTCCCTAACAAAAGCATAGTCAGTATCATTAAGAAATTACTGGAAGACAACAAAAAGACATGGAACAAAAGGTTTGTCAATGCCTTATGGGCAAATAGACTAACTACCAAGAAGTCCATTGGAACATTTGCCTATCAGTTAGTGTATGGGATGGATGTTGTTTTTCCATCTTCTTTGGGGGTGTCAGTAATGAAGATCATACAAGAGTTGCAGGTAGAACCAAATGATATCTAGAGAAGGATAAGTCAGACCATACAATTGTAGCAGACTAGAAAAGAAGTATATGTAAAATCACAAGTAATCCAGGACAAAATCAAAAAGGTATTTGATAAAAAGACAAAAGATGATGATTTTACATAGGTGATAAAGTTATTAAGTGGGATTCAAGAATGAAAGACAAAGGCAAACATATCAAATTTGACTTCTTATGGCAAGGGCCTTATCTCATTTATGGTTACAGAGGTAACAATGCTTTTTTCTTGAGAGAGATAGATGGATCAGATCTACCAGGAGGACCTGTCAATGGTAGAATGATAAAGCATTATTTTTCCACTAACTAACAATATTTCACTTTGCATCATTGTACATAAAATTGCAGAGTGTAGATTAGATTCGATGGTTATCTTTTGAAGTTGAAACGTGAAGAGAAGGCCCTAAGCTTTGAAGGTTTCACCATCATAAGTATGAATAAATCAGAAATCACAAAAGAAAAATTCACAGGGTAACTACAGTCATAATCCAAAGGCCACTGATCTTAAACTTTCTTGCCATCCCCATGTGGAGCTAGTGTCAAGGTCCTATAATAATGGGATTCATAATTTTAAATTGTCTATGTTTAGTATAGTAATATTATACATACTTTTGCTTTCTTCAAAAACTTTTCCATATTAAAAATAAAAAAATGTAAAGAGGGTATGTCCTTTAAGAAATATCAAAGGAATAAAAGAATAAGGAAAGATCAAAAAAGTGAAAAAGTATGAACCCCAAACAAAAACAGATCATGAAAGTGTGCAAGTCTAAGTGCCACTACTTTTTACTTTATTGCAAAAAATAATGGTTATGTGCAACTTGTCATAAATGCCACAACCCATGATAGTCAAATAGTTTAATCTTGACTACTTCATGTTTTACATTTCATGTTTATAGATAGAGAATAAAGATCTAGCCAAACTGTTTAATGTTGGCAGAATAGTAGTTAGGTAGAAAAATAAAAATGTGCTCATAAGCTTAGTTTGAGCCATTGGAAGATATAAGGTTAGAATTAGATAGTTTACTTTTCAAAAGAAAAAGAAAAGAAAGGGTTTGCTAGCTTAAATGCACCCAATAAAGTGAAGAAAAAATGTTAAGGTAAGTAAAGGGTAAGTAGAAGAAAGGTTGCAGAAGTACAAAGTTGATTGAAGCATAAGCACATTTATCATGCTTAATCCTATGTGTCTATGTGCAGGAGCAGTTATGAGAGTGAAAATGTGTTCACAAGTTGATTTGGTTAACTTCCCCTCATTTCATTTCACCCCCCACTACATACTTACTAATTTCCCCATTATCCCATCATTTCCTACGAAAATACCCTTTTCCCTTCATTTTCACCCTTGCCCCTTGGTTTCACACATTTCCCTAGCAATATACCATCCAAACTCATTCCCATACCTAGAAACCCCTTTTCCCTAGTGTGAAACCCATTCCCCTTTGAAAAAAACATTTTCCCCTTATTAATTTCCCTATTTTACCTAAAACCCCACTAAAACCCCTTTATCATAAGCTTAAATTCCCCCTCCCCCAGCATTACTTTACTAACTCCGCCATTCCTATATTTCCCGACATAATCCTTTTTACCCCATAAAACCCCTTTACTCTAAGTTTTCTCTCCCTTCTGCTTTATTTAAATTAATTGTGAAAATTCACCTTTCCCGATATAATCCATCTTAACCCAACCCTCGGTGTAGTTAACAAACCCCGCTAGACTTAAAGCCCGGTCCCACTCCTTAAACCCATCCATTATACTTTTAACCCCCACCACTTATTCATTAAATAGTTACAAGTTAAGTGTAATTATCCCCCGAGCTTCGCTAATCTCCACCCCTATTCCCTCCGTGCAATTCCGCCACGTGATAACCATTGGATCTTGCACCCCTAGATCCTACGACCCACAGCCATATCGCATGCTCCCAATATCTGATCTTTACCGGCTCGAGAGCACACGAGATTCATGGTTTTGCTCGAGCCCCTTGCAGCTATGTGGTAGCATCACATTAACTCTCGTGCTCTCCAAAAAATACCGCCCATCACTCAAAAGTGGTGTGATGGCCTCTAAAACCGCCTCCTCGCTAAAGCTAAAACCATCATTGTTCATATCATAAAATTTCATGCCAATTCCAGTCGTTACCCATTAAAACACTAAGCACACTCATTTTCACTCTTTTTGCGTATTTTTCACTAAAAGTTTATCATAGCCATTTATGCTACCTTGAGCCTATGAAACTGATTTTCACCATGGATTACCTCCTGAACACGCTCTGGACTCTATCGACAATTATTCCAAATTTAGTAAAACCTTCAGTCACCTCCTCGCAGACCTGTGTTTTATTAACGAATTTCTGTATTTTGTAGGTAATTGGAAGAACAAGAACTTGGATAAACAATTTTGATACTAGTTCCAAAACCTGTTTACTTCAATATTTGCAAGGAAAATGTATTTGAAAGCCTTTATCCAGCAGAAAAAATACAATTATCACAGAGCAAGAAGAAATCCTTTACACAGAGATAGTAATGGTTAAAACGCAGAGGAAATCATTTTCACCAGCACAAAAGAACATTCTTACAAACTACTCTCCAAGCGACATTTTGTATTCTTATAAGTAAAAATCATTTTTTACTAAAAACACAGAAACATGAAAGAGTGAGTAAGATTTATTGTAATAAGCAAAAGTAAAAGTAGGTGACAGATAATTCATGTTAAAATAAATATAGTTGAAAGACAAACAAAGGAGGTAGATGAAAGTGTATCAGATGAAAGGTCATAAGTAAATATGACATCCAACATGAAGACCAAACAACCGAGAAGCTTAAAGGGAAAAAGATCAGAGACTAAAAGACATCAGAACCTAAATAACAGGGACAACAAGTAGTAGTTCAATAGTTGTCTCTATCTTCTTGAATGAAGATATTTCCTTTTCCTAGATTAGTTCTCAATGCAATTTGAGATATTTTGTAAATACCTTTTTATAAATACTTCATAATTCGAAGTATTCAGTGTGGATTTCTATACATTTGTAGAGTTATTTTGATCTTAAACCTAAGGGTGATTGTACCAATTTTCATGTCAATAGACTGGAGAAAGTAATAAAAAGATTGCACTAGAGGATTCATGAGATGAGCTATTACAGTGAAGTATTTTCTTTGTCTGATTTTGTTACCTTCTTATGTGTTTCATAAACTTAATTTTTTTTTAAATTTGAATGAATTAACTAGAAATTTAACTCAGAATTTGTTTAAGTACACTCTGTTTTCCAAAGTTAGTCATTTATATGTTTTCCTCTGATACCCAGATTTGAGAACTCTTAATTGCTCTCCCATCCTAGTTGACCTATTTCACTTATCTTCATGATTTGGATTAGGGAACCCTTAATTGCTCCCCGCATCCAATTGGAAACCATTTCATCTTCAAGCCTTTGTGATCTGTAGTAACTCTTCTAGCTTGCACTCTAGGCAATGCTTTTAGAACTTAATCCAGTCTTGTTTGTCTGACATTTGACACTATAGCCCAATGTTAGAAGAAAACCCCTTTCATCTAAGTAAGTCATCCCACCACCCAAATCCAAATCAAAACCAAAGTGAAACCATAACTAGCCTAGATTAATTAACTAAAAAAAAGTTAAATCATAAAGAGAGAGCCCTCTCTGAGATTAGGAAGGCTAGCTCCTGATCTCCAAAAGTGGTTTGTGGTTACCTCTATCATTTCGTTTTTTGACAACTTTGAAGAAATTTTGGAGCGATAATAGTATCCATGCACTCCACATGACACATCCCTTAGATAGACCCCGGTCCCGGAAATGGAACCATTTTTTTTCTAGAGCGAGCTTGGTCCTAGGTTCAAAGTTAGTTTTGCTAACCAACAAAACCCTACACTACTGGCCCTTTCAGCAATACCCTGCATAGTGCAGACTGCAGTCTCGTCTGAGGCAGTATTGGGGGATGCTAGAACTAGGTTTCTGCATCTAGAAGGCTATGTGAAGTAGCAGCTAGGCATCTCCTTAAATTAGGGCCCTATTTGGCCCTTTTGAATCCATGTCTTATAAATCATAGACTTAAAGTGATTTCTACTAAATTAGATCTACGAGCTTCTCTTAAGTGTTATAACATGCATAAGTTATTAAAAGAAGTAGATATGAATCTTCGTGATGTGATTAAAACAATATAACATAGAACTAAATCATGACTAAGCAAAAAGACAAAAAACATATAAAGAAACACATAACACACAGATTGGCTTCAAAATTGCTTTATTACTTCAGCATTTCAATAATACACATCTTCTGAGCTTACGCACATAGCTACAAGGGCCCATGCACTCAGTTGCGGACTTACCAAGATCTTTGCGTACTCAACTGCAAAAGGCTTCCCCTTCACAAAAATACAAAATTACAGACTCAAAATCTTACTTATCAACTATCCATCAACGTAGAACTGCCAGACTCCTAGATGACTCCCTTTTATATATTTTACATTATATTACCATGGTCCACGAACCATGGGAAGAGTTCCTTGTATCATCAAAAATATCCATCCCTTTACAAAATAAGGGGTTTTGAACCTCCTAAAACTCCCTTTGACTCTTAACATTCTGTGCACTCCACTCCCCAAATTGCAGAGAATTTATAATATTACAATATTTTACTCAAAACTTAGACAAAATTGGACCTGGGAGTCCCCATCCCAAGAAATATGTTTGAGGGTGGTTTCATTTTTACAAAATATTGAAAGAGAGAAAAAATATGCTTGAAATACATTTGCATGCCCCCAACATAATGATTCAATTCTAGGCACATGGCCTGCAATCTTCATTTTCTTCACGTAATTAGACTACTTGTTATTAAAAGGTGGATGGAATGAAGGTTCATTTACGAGATCAAGTGAAATTATCGACTCAAAATTTACGAGATCTAATCAAAGTCTCGAATTAGAAAGGGATTTGTTTTATTTGTAAATGAGTTGGAAATAGGAAAAGAACTATGCTCATAGACCTTGTTTCATTTTTTAACGAGCTTGACACAAAACAAGGAACTCCACTCCTGGATCACTGGTTATATTAATCATGGCTCCAAAAGACCACGGATTCCAAGAGGCTCTCATCATATGGGAGAACAATGTTCTGGAAGGGATACATATCAAATGATCCAAAGGAAAGATCAGGTGCCAGTGCTCCCTATACATCATGCACTACATCACCTACTAAATCATCAATAGACATAGGAAGGGAATAGGTTTCCACATAATTAATCTATGGCAAGGTGAGATACGACTTGCATATAAGGACCATTTAAGGAAGCTATTTTATTTGGAGTCAAATTACGACCAACGCATGAAAGCTAGCCAATGGTCATGATTATTCCTTCATGCAGGAAACACATCACACAAAAGATTGAATATATAAGAGCTTCCATGCCATAAGAATTGTCATTCCCAAGGAGTAAACTAAAATCCAAAGGGCTTTGGACTACCATCACATTGATATAAGCAGACTTTCCTCCCAAAGTAATAGGAAATTGAGGAGGGATCCCTAAGAGTTGATTGGTTCCTCTATTAAAAGACAAAAGGAAGCTCAACTAAGCTTAAAAAGGTGTTTTACTAAGGTAAATTAATGTCTATGTAAGTTAATTAAGTTCCCTTTAAGAGGTGAAAAATATTCTAAGGCCAATGGAACCACTAAGGGAAGAATCGTTCCCTATTGGAGTCACCAATTTGTTATGAGAAACTTTCACGATTGTGAAAAAAAGGTGAATTCCATGGATCTAGTGGTCTGATCTAGAACAACAAAAGACAAAAAGGTTTGAGTTTTCCTTAGAGAAATTAGAAAATGGGAAAAAATCCTACCTGGAATTTTGAGTAAGATTTCCTTTCCTCCTCGCTTGTAAGCTCCAATCACTAGTAGAAAATGATGAAATTAGTGACTAGGTGACTGAAAATGTTAGTCACTATAACTTTTCCAAGTCAAATACTACCCAAAACAAGCAATATTAAGTGATTAACTAAACATGACTAGCATAAATGAATACTTTAGTCTCGGGTTAAAATATACACTATCTAATAAGTAATACAATTAAAAATGACTAACACGAATCACTAATTTGGTCAAGTAACATAAATATGACTAGTTAAGAACTAATATAATAATACAAATCAGCCATTTATGTTAGTAATTTTAATTATGTCACTTCAGCAATCTAAACTTACAAGTGATAGGGGATTCAAAATTTGTTATAGATTGGCTGAAAGGTTATACTTAAACACGTATTTATTGAATCAATGGACTATTAGAGTTATGGAGCAGATTAAAACCTTAAGGGTTATACCCTTTGATCACATTCATGGGTAATTACATTAAAATATTGATAGATTATCCAAAATGGGAGTGGACTTATATATAGGCCAAATACATTATGAAGAATACCTACAAGGATAAGTGTTGAGTAATTAGTAGAGGACACATTTCCTTTAGTTGAAGACTTAAATTTTCATGCAAATCTACATTTTTTATTCTTAGGGTCATATCCATTGAAATTAGGATACTAGTTTTTAACTTGGATACCATGTTATTTATCTAGTTTGAACATACATTATGAACATAGTAGTACTAGAATCTTATGAAATTATTTTGAATCCTATGGGGATTTTGATATTGCCCGAACGTTAGATGTTGAACATATTACAGTGACATGTCATTCAGGTAAAGAAAATTTAGTATATGTTAGATGAAGTAAACTACATCTTTGCATTAATATTAATACAAAAATGATGTCTTTTTCTTATCCAAAAAAATTATGGCATTTCCCACCACCTAAGTTATTAGACATAATTTACGTAGGAATACATGAAACTAGAATAATATTTTCTTAGTTGCTAAATATGGTTTGATTTCATAAAAATGATGATCGTTATTTGTCTTCTTGGTACCATATGTAAATGTTGGGCTTCCATGATGCCTACTAAATGGTTGGGGTTCCTCTTAATAGGCATGTAAACCCCTAGGTGTGCACGCAACTTTTTGAATGTTAATATGGAGTTTGAAATTTGGTAGGCACAATGTTGTCTATGTTGTATGGAAGGTTGTTGAGGTTTCAATACATTACCTTGAATCCTACAAGAAACTTTTTCCACCCCTTAAACCTTATCTTAAACACTCCAACCTTTGGTATTGATATTCAAACATAAATTTCATGAAAAATATATACTTATATTTTATACAAAACCATACAAAAAATACCAACATTGGAAGATCTACAACTCCAACATACATGTACTTATATGAAATATGGTAGTCATGCCTGATAAACATGAGAGGAATATAACAATACATGAGTCCATGGTATAGGCACAACTATCCATCAAGAAAAGGATCATGTGCATGGATCCTTGGCATGCAAACAACCATCTGACTGAAGGGATCATATGAAATAGATCCACGGAATGGGCACAACCATCTACATAGAGAGGATCAAAATGAAAAGACACATAGTATGGTCATAGCCACTCGACTGAGCATGATCAAAATGATACCCATGGCATGGTCGCAGCTATCGATATAAAGAATCATGTATATAATAATGAATGACTCATCACTCCTCGCAACTGAGACTTTTGTGATCTAATCCCAGGGTCTTGCACTCTAACACGACCCGATCAAACTACAAATTCTAAAATGTGAATAGACGTGTTGAAGTCAAACATGCTAGAAAATCACTTGATTACCGACCAATGATTTGAATCGTTAACAAGCACGAGAGAAACCACCCATAATGAAATCGTCTCTCAAGGTACTATCAGTAAAATTCATGAAGTGTGAATAAGGAACTGAAGTTGAACACTTGTCAAATCACTCGATCGAGGGCTAATGATGAGAACTTGTCATTAAGTGTGAAGAAGCTACCATTGAGGCATGCAAGCTCTAAGGTACTGTGTAATGTCCCTATAATATCAGTGATGCCCCCATTAATATTGTAGTTGTATTCCTTATTAATATTTTTGTGCCCCTATTGTCCCCATATTGTTATAATTGTGCCCCATAGAATCCCCATATTGTTATTTTTGTGCCTTTATATTATTATTGTTAGGTCGGCTTGGTTATATTGTGACCCCTTAAACTCCTATATATAGAAAGGAGGCTTTTTCATTTGAATCATCCAAGAATTGTTCATTTATGTAATGTAAAGGAGGTTGCCCCCTTGAAGAGGTTGAATTCTAAGGGATTGATCTATCTTTTCTATCTTTTTGTGAGCTAGTTTCATAATATTTGGTATCAGAGCTTTGGATTTTAAGGTTTCAATGCTCCAAATAGGTTATTGTGGCATTTTCACTATAAATTTTCTTTTGCGATGTTTCAGAAGTGAAAAAAAAAACCATTTGAGATGAAATCGCACTGAACCTTGGATCCAAAGTTTAGATCTTTTTACACCATATTTGCGGAGATATAATTTGAGGAAGTTGGTCTTTTTGTAGACTCCTGAATTACATTCCAAACAGGTGACTTGGGGAAAATCGTCATAACTTTCTCTCTGAGCATCGGAATGAAATTTCATAAGAATGTACAGAAAGAGAATAGACTGTAGTTTCTTGTATATATTTTTCAGAGCCAAAGGTAGAAACAGTGACACGTGGCATGTCATACAATTTCGCTCTACTGAACTAGTCTATAATTAGGTCACTATGGGAGATTTGGCATAACTCTTCCCTGGAGAATCCAATTTGATTCAAACTGGTGGCATTCGAAAGAGAACATAGAGGGCTACTGCAGGTCATAATTTCAGAATTGGATGATCCGAAATTACAGAGATACATCAGATTCAATATCAAGCTCCTACAAAGTGAAAGAACGTGTGTAGTTTTTTTAAATTTTTCCATAAGCTTTGTTTGAAAAATTGGTTTGAAGGAATTCAAAGGGCATAGCAAAGCATTATTATCGGTAATTGATGCCCTGAGGAAAGAAACTGCAAACACCTAGTAAGCAACCTGAAAGCTCTAGCATGACTCATGAAGAAGAGGAGGAAATGCAACATGATATATCAAAATTACGAGACCAAGTGCAACAAGTGTCACTTGCACAAAAAGTAACAGAATCTAAGATGGATGGTTTAAAGAAAGATGTAGAAGATAAGATGGATGGTTTAGAGAAAGGCGTAGAAGCTAAGATGGATTGTTTAAATAAAGGCATAGAAGCTAAGATGAATGACGTGGAAGCTAAGATGGATGATTTGAAGGCATGCATGGAAGATTTGAAGACAGATTTGAGAAAGTTTCTACAAGAAATGCTTACTAATGGTGAAAGGGTAGTAAAGGAAACTCATGAGGAGAACAAAAGAAATGTTAATCATGATTTCATATACTCTAATGTTGGATCGAAGACCTACCATATTCCAAAAATCGATATGAGGAAGTTTGATGGCAAGGATCCCGCAACATGGATACTACAGATGGAGCAATTTTTCGATCTCAATAATGTGCAAAAGACACAAAAGGTATGTATTACAACTTTATATTTGGAACCAAATCAGTTTTTATGGTATCGATGGCTTTGCTCTCGTAAGAAAATTATCACTTGGGAAATTTTTACAGAAGAAATGACAGCAAATTATGAGGATACAAAAAGCAACACTTTTTTTAGCCAATTGATAAGTCTCAAACAAAAGGGTTCAATAATGGAGCACATTTAGGAGTTCCAAAAATTGAACATAAGGGTAAAATTTTTTCCAGAGGAGCATAGGATTGATGTGTTCATAGGGACTTTAAAGGATAATATCCAACATGATGTTCACCTTTGGGAACCTAATTCATTAGAGAAGGCATTCAGGTTAGCAAGAAAAATGGAAAGCAAAATTATGGCAACCAGATTGGATAAAGGAAGCAAGGGAGGAATGGAAGAATGAAGAAGAAGTGTGGGATCTTATTCGAAAGTTACAACAAGATTCCAGTACATCTGATACATTTAGCTGGAAAAATTATTCGTTATGGTACAAAGATTGCTTATACCTCTGTAAGAATTCCCAACTCAAATAAAAGATTCTTCTAGAATTGCATGCTTCTCCCAAAGGAGGGCACTCAGGATTTTTAAAAACTTACCACAGGATTAAGAAGGAATTTTTTTGGGATGGACTTAAATTAGATATTCAAAAGTTTGTGGCGAATGTTTGGTATGCCAACAAAATAAATCTGAAACAATTAAGACACCAAGTCTATTACAACCTTTATCCATTCCAAGCCAACGTTGGGAAGAGGTTTCAATGGATTT